>CAUYLG010036756.1:0-27983 GCA_963573385.1 Cacajao melanocephalus | reverse complement strand
AGCCATGTGCAGAAAGCAGAAACTGGACCCCTTCCTGACACCTTACACTAAAATTAACTCCAGATGGATTAAAGACTTAAACATAAGACCTAACACCATAAAAACCTTAGAAGAAAACCTAGGCAAAACCATTCAGGATATAGGAATAGGCAAGGACTTCATGACTAAAACACCAAAAGCATTGGCAACAAAAGCCAAAATAGACAAATGGGATCTAATTAAACTACAGATCTTCTGCACAGCAAAAGAAACAATCATTAGAGTGAACCAGCAACCAACAGAATGGGAAAAAAATTTTGCAGTCTACCCATCTGGCAAAGGACTTATATCCAAAATCTACAAAGAACTGAAACAGATTTGCAAGAAAAAAAAACAAACCCATTCAAAAGTGGGCAAAGGACATGAACAGACACTTTTCAAAACAAGATATATATGAGGCCAACAAACATATGAAAAAATGCTCATCATCACTGGTCATTAGAGAAATGCAAATCAAAACTATATTGAGATACCATCTCACGCCAGTTAGAATGGCGATCATTAAAAAATCTGGAGACAACAGATGCTGGAGAGGATGTGGAGAAATAGGAACGTTTTTGTACTGTTGGTGGGAGTGTAAATTAGTTCGTCCATTGTGGAAGACAGTGTGGCAATTCCTCAAGGACCTAGAAATAGAAATTCCATTTGACCCAGCAATCCCATTACTGGGTATATATCCAAAGGATTACAAATTGTTCTACTATAAGGACACATGCACACGTATGTTCATTGCAGCACTGTTTACAATAGCAAAGTCTTGGAACCAACCCAATGCCCATCGATGATAGACTGGACAGGGAAAATGTGGCACATATACACCATGGAATACTATGTAGCCATAAAAAACGATGAGTTCATGTCCTTTGTAGGGACACGGAGGAACCTGGAAACCATCATTCTCAGCAAACTGACACAAGAACAGAAAATCAAGCACTGCATGTTCTCACTCATAGGTGAGTGTTGAACAATGAGAACACATGGACACAGGAAGGGGGGCATCACACACTGAGGTCTGTAGCGGGGACTAGAGAATGGACAGTGGAGTGTAGGAAGTAGGGGAGGGATAACATGGGGAGAAATGCCAGATATAGGTGACGGGGATGGAGGCAGCAAACCACATTGCCATGTATGTACCTATGCAACAATCCTGCATGTTCTTTACATGTACCCTAGAACCTAAAATGCAAAAATATATATACATACACACACACACACACACACACACATATATATATATATATATATATATATATGTTTTTTTAAAGTAGTAGCTGAAAGAGCTGCCTTCTTAGGTTAAGACGTTTAGCCTGCCTAAAACAGTGTATTTCTGAGGAAGAGTACATGTCACTCATTTATACTTCCTTTTTACCTTAGTACTGTGTATGTTTCAGACCTTTCCTAAGGGACATGTGTAGAAGAGACGTTTCTCCAGGAGTTAAGAGAGGGATTCACTGAAGAGCTTGGACGTAGGCATTGCAGAGCGTGCCATGCTCACCAGTGTCTGTGGGCTCCTTCTGCAGTGAGGTTGGTTGCAGAAGGAGCCAAGGCATCGCACTTCTGATTCAGGTGGTTAAGAACCTGGTGCTTTTTTTACTCTTTGTCTTCTGTCTAGAGACAGAAGCACCTGAGCCAACTCAGATCACAAAGCCACAGCATGATCCCTGAGTCACTGCTTGGAGGAGAACTGTCATGGGAGCCACCCAGTTCTCAACGTGCTTTGCACAAATGAGAAACAAACTTGTATTAGTTATTGGAATTTGAGGAGTATTTGTTGTAACAGCTAGCATTAATTACTATGACTAACACAAAAGAGAAATTGGAAAGGCTGGTCAAAATGTATCCATAGTCCTTCCCACGACCGCTAAGCTGAGCTTCAGGAAGTAGAAGCTATGGCTATTCCATCCCTGTAACCGCTATCCCAGGTCGTGACACAATGTCCACCTGTTCTTTGAGATGATGTCACCCAGATCTCCAGGTCTTGGGGACCCATCTGGAATGTGGACCCCTCCGCTGAAGAACCCACATGGTCGCTGCCGTTTTTCCTCGTAGCCGACACGTTAGCAGGGAAGCCCTGTGCTATTTTGCTGAGGAACATACAGCTCACCTCAAGGTTGCCTGTGAGCTTAGGCAGTGAAAAGTTGTCTTAACAGAAAAAGTATCTTTCCAAAGACCAGGTAGGACAGAGGAAGATTTGTGCCTGATTGCAAGAAAACCACCCTATCTGCCATGGGTGAAGAAGGAGAGGGGAGCGATGACTTTGCCTCTTCCACTTGTTTTGTTAAATTGGTTTGACAGAGTTTCAGCAACAGCTTCAACCCCAGAGAAGCTACTCTAGAATGGCAAATTTGGTTTTCAGGCTTCAGTTATAGATGCATGACCCCCCGATCATCCAGATACACAGAGAGACCCTTAACTTGGTTAAACAGATACCATAGGAGATATAGACTAAACTGGCTTCCATCAAAAAAGGTCCATCTTCTTTGCCCACTAAAAGAAAGAAACAAAACAAATAAAAAGAAGACAAGGACCAGGCATGGTGGTTCACGCCCGTAATTCTAACACTTTGGGAGGCTGAGGCAGGAGGATCACTTAAGCCCAGGAGTTTGAAACCAGCCTGGGCAATGTAGCAAGACCACATCTCCACAAAAATAAAAATAAAAACAAAAATTAGCTGGGAGTGGGGGTGCATGCTTATAGTCTCAGCTACTCAGAAAGCTGAGGCAGGAGATCCTGTGAGCCTAGGAGGTTAACACTACAGCAAGCTATGATCGTGCCACTGTACTTTAGCCTGAGTGACAGAGTAAGACCCTGTATCTCAAAAAAAAGTTGTTTTTTCTCAAATACAAGGAACACAGAACTCCCAACTCCTTAAAAACGTAACTACTAAGAACCTACTGTTGACTGGAAACCAAGAATATAAACAGTTGATAGACACATATTTTGTATGTCATATGTATTCTATATTATATTCTTACAATAAAGCAAACTAGAGAAAGAAAATGTTACTAAGAAAATCATAAGGAAGAGAAAATACATTTACTATTCTTTCAGTGAAAGCAGATCGTCCTAAAGACCTCACCGTCTTCATGTGGAGTAGGCTGAGGAGGAGGAGGAGGAGGAAGGGGAAGAGGGGTTGGTCTGGCTGTCCCCGGGGCAGAGGTGGAGAGAAAACTACATGCAAGTGGACTCAAGCAGTTCAAACTTGTGTTGCTCAAGAGCCACCTGCGTGTTTTGCGATCCCGGGATCCAGGTTCCATCATCTGGAAAGAGTTCTTCTGGCACTTCTGAGTCCCGTTGTCCCTCGCTCAGGCAGCCTTTATGGATTCATTTCTATTTTTTTCTAATTAAAAATAATTTTATATATATAGATAGATAGATAGATAAAGTTGCATTTTAGTTTCTGGGGTACATGTGAAGAACATGCAGGATTGTTGCACAGGTACATACATGGCAATGTGGTTTCTGCCTCCATCCCTATCACCTATATCTGGCATTTCTCCCTGTGCTATCCCTCCCCTACTTCCTACACCCCACTGTCCCTCCCCTAGTCCCCCACAACAGACCTCAGTGTGTGATGCTCCCCTCCCTGTGTCCATGTGTTCTCATTGTTCAACACCCGCCTATGAGTGAGAACATGCGGTGCTTGATTCTCTGTTCCTGTGTCAGTTTGCTGAGAATGATGGTTTCCAGGTTCCTCCATGACCCTACAAAGGATACGAACTCATTGTTTTTTATGGCTGCATAGTATTCCATGGCATATATGTGTGTGGATTCATTTCTCATCCTCAGCACAACGATGTTAGGTGCCCTGTGGTTTGACCCCTCAGCTTCCCCATTTAGGTAGGAAGAACTTTCCTTTCTGCTCATTTAGCATGAGTGGGTAGGAAACTAACATCCGTCTTTTTCAGGTGGCCACTGCCCCAGGCCAGAATGAACAGGACCAGGGTCTCTCTGGGGATCTCACAGGAACCTCAGCTGTGGCTGAGGACGCACTGTGGTTATGCAGCACGCGTCCTGACTCGTGAGGCTGCCCCAGATCCAATACATTAAAGGGAGAATCCAGTTGGTCCCACTGTGGTAACATGTCTACCGCTTGGTTAGGGAGAGCAGGGCACCTTGATTGACGGTCTACCATGCGAGTGAGCTAATTCCCTGGAATGCACAGGATGGAGATGAAGTCATTTCCTGGAAAGGAAACGGGGTGCTATTAGCATGAACGGGGAGCAGCAAAATCAACAAATGTCCATTCCACCTCTTTTCTAAGTTCATAGATTTGATTTTAGCCCAAGACTCCTGGAGACTGATGCTTTCATTCAAAGGCTTGGCATCCACAGAAAGGCGGAAAAGCACACGCTGGTCAGGTGATAGAGAGCACCACTCCGTGCGGCTCCCGACACTGGAAACTAATGACGGGCCTGGATGCTCATTTCCTCCCATGAAATTATTCTTCTCCTATTTCAGAAATGAGGAAGGGGGGCAAAGATGGGAAAACTGCCCAACATCACCAGCTAAGCAGAAACCTGCCATGCGTCCGAGATCTATGTCTTAAGGCTCAACCTCCCGACTCCAGGCATCTCTCTCAGTCACCTTCCCCTGCTGGCAGGAGGGTCCTGGGGTGCTGAGGGCCTCACTACCTCTGGAACGATTTCTGAAAGCACCCATCCTCCTGGGGTAGGGGTGTAGGGGAGTGGCTGCAGGACAGCCCTTGGGGCTGACTGTTCCTGCCAGGGCTGGAGAGGGAGGGGACCAGGAAGGGAATTGGGAATGGGAAGGAACCCAGCGTGACAGATTTCAAAGGTGACAATATTTTCCTGAAAATACAGTGTCTGTATGCAGTGCGTTTCGATACAACTGACCTTCTGTCTTGAGTTGGAGCTGGGAACGGATTTTTTTTTTACAGGAAAAGGAAATGCATGGGTGTGGAGCTGCCAGCAGCAAGGAAAGTTCCCAGGCGACTTGTCATGGCGCAATTTATAGACCCAAGTCTCAGCAGGGCTGTGGCGGGCTGATTTGCTGACAGTGGAGCCTGGCACCTGGCACCCGTCCATGCCACTGAGCTCAGCACGCACGTGTGTCTCCAGGACGCGGCCACATCGGGGCCATTGAAGTGAAAAGGGGGGACGCAGCCACATCGGGGCCATTGAAGTGAAAAGGGGGGATGCGACCACATCGGGGCCATTGAAGTGAAAAGGGCAGAAGGCAAAGGCACTCATCCAGAGGGGACAAAAAAACGGAACCCAGAAAGCAACAGAGAGGGATTGTGGGGTAGGGGAGCTGGCTCCAGGGTGAAGGGCCTCCCACGCCCTCTCTGAGTCCCGACTTGCCGCAGCTAATTGAACCTGCCCCCTTCCCCTCCTGAACACACACAGATAGTATGGATGCTGTCAAGGTCTTCCTTCCCAAGAGAAGACCCGTCCCTGTTCGCTGTCAGGCGGCTCTTCTGGGAAGTGGACAAAAGGACATCAAGGGACAGATTCAAATAACTTGACTCCCACCCTGTCCCTGAGGCTTTCCCCAGAACCACAGAGACCAGAGGAAGCAAGCGAGAAGCCTCTGCGAGAGCCCGTTAGACAGCAAGTCCTGATAGTCCACACCGCGTCCCGGGGCGAGGGCTGCAGCGGTGTTTACAGAGCCCGCGGCCCTGCCAGAGCTAACATGCCACATGCTCGGCCCATCTGGGCAAGCTGGAAAAAGCCAACCATTTTCCTCTGGATCCCGATGGCTGCAGCTCAAAACATTCTATACAGTACACTTGCTTCTCTCCCCTCACATCCCTTCAGAAAACCCACACATCTGTATACACACTTGAAAATAAATACGCACACATGCAGAATCCACCCTGCAAGTTGGAAGGCTGGGGAAGGACAGGCCTCAGGGGCTCCTCTCTGCATGGACCCTGCCTGAAGCCGCTCTCCTGCCCCAGGACAGGACAGCACACCCCCGCCATGCTCCAATTGTGCATTTTTGAGAAGTGTGAGAGCTCTTCCAAACGTCCTACCTGGCTCTGTGGCTCCCCAGTCAACACAAACACAGTTTTGAGGTCTGCAGTTCAAATTTACTTCCCCCAGAGACATCTACAGACTTCTGAGCTAGGTTCAGAGGACAAAAAGGCCCAAGTTTCTTGTCAAGTCAGTGGGAAACCCTCCAAGCCAAGACCTGTTCCCATACCTGAACTTTACCAAAGATTTTTCTTCTCACTAAGACAACTAAAGATAAAGCCTCTGCTCTGCTCTTTTTGAGCTTATTCTTGTCCATTTTTGAAATTCAGCCTCATTGTTTTGATCCTCTTGGGTCCCAGAGATGGAAAGTGCTCCCTGACTTCCAGAAGCCTGGGGGTGCACAGGCGGCCCTGTGCTCTCAGCACGCTGTGGGCTCTAGGACTGCACATGGGGCAAGGGAAGGCAGTGAAGTTTGAAGCCAGGCTACTTCAGGGTGCCACTGAAGAACAGCCACCACAGAGAAAGCAAAGAGCCACGCATACAAACTCGCCAGGGGCCGGCAAAGGGCGCTGCCATCTGCAGCTGCACTGTTGACCATCACGTAGCTTCTTCTCTCACTCGGGTGTCTATAAAATGGCCATGATATCAGTTGCCACGCTGATGAGGATTGCTATGGTAATGGGCATCCTAGTGAGTATGCCAGGAGCCAGTCTTTTGCCCCCTAAAGCCTCAGCCTCCAGTGGGCAACTGGCTGGGCCCCTCCTTCAACCAGCAGATGCCTTTCTCCTGCTGAGGTGCGGCTCCCAGCACATCCTCTGCAAAGTTCCCCACCCCTTGGGATTTGAAAACCCATTTTCTCCCTCACACAGTTTTAAGACAACATTTTTAAAAATTTTTATTGGAAGTTTAAATAGTTGCAGAGAATGTCATTTCCTTTCTATTGTAAATATTAACATTTTAAAATAAAGCCATTACATCATTCTTTTAAACACTGCCAACAGAACTAAGTAGACGAGCAATTCTGTACCCACCATGACCAGTTTTTAAAATACATGCAAAGTCTTCTTCATTTGCTTCTTGTTCCATTTTTTCCTTGAGCTCATATTTCCATTCCATTTAGTCCTCGTACTTCTCAGCAATTGTCATTTGCTAAGCAATATCTTAGCAATTGCCATGTTTGAAAGTTATTTTCATAAATGACCATCATTATCTTCTGACATGAAAATGTAAAGGCACTAAAATTTTAATTCCATTATTATTGTAAGACTGCAAATTTTAAATAGCTTTTTCTAGACCAAGTTTATAATTTCAATAATCATCAGAATACAATTGATCAAAACAACATAGCTCTATAACTCGTTTTCATAAATAATCAAAAAGGTGCATTTTTCAATTAGCTGATATATACTCACAGATGAAAATTACTTATTGTTAAAATGAGATGGGGTTCAAAATTAACTTTATTTCTATTTCACCTTTTTAGAAAGAAAATTGTGAGAAACTTTGCTCTCCTGAAAAACAAGAGATGAATGAAAGCAGTTTTATGATGTCAAAAACTATATTATAATCTATTATCAAAAGTTAGTAATGACCTATCACCTGACAAATCAACTTGGTCTTCCTTCAATTGTGTCAAAAGAAAAGAAGCGGAAACCATGAGATATGAAAATGTGTTTGTTACCCAGTCATTAGTCATTCACTGTCTTGATTCTAGGAAATATACCAAAAAGACTGCACCCAAACTTCTCAGATGACTGTTAATTATACCTGCTAGTCACTTACTTAGAGGCTCCTTGTTAAAATGGAAAACGTTAGGAAAATTAAAATACTAGTTATTTTCATACAACTTTGCCAATATAATTTTTTTTACTTTTCAAATTGAGATGTAATTCACATACCAGAAAGATCACCCGTTTAACATGTGCAATTTAGTGGGTTTTAGTATCTACAGAAAGTCGTGCAGCCATCACCACTGTCTAATTCAGGATATTTGCATCACCCCAGCAAGAAATTTCATACCCATTAGCAGCTACTCCTCATTCCCTGCTCCACCCGCGTGATTTTTAATAAAGTTATTTTCTCTCGTCATATGTTTTAAGTACATTTTCATCCAAATCATGGCATTTTAGATGCAGCTCATTCTGTTCATGGAAATGTCTGCCGTGTAACCCATTTGGCAAAGCAGTCCACCTCGTCAAGTCACCAGCCAAACCAGATCTAGTTTCAGTTAGGAAAAAACTGACTTCAGTTTCAAAGTAATGTGCGGGTATGCATCCCTTCCTAACTATCTTACTTCTGAATTCTAATTCTGAGATGAGAGATTGATGTACAAGCATATTACATACCTTGGGTTTCATTCCAGACCACCGCAATAAAACATATATCACAAACATCACAATAAAGTGAGTCACACAGAGTTCTGGTTTCCTAGTGCACATAGAAGTTATGTTTACACTACACTGTGGTCCATTAAGTGTGCAATAGTGTTATGTTTTTTAAAGATGTACATGCCTTAATTCAAAAATATTTTATTGCCTAAAAATGCTAACTATTCTCTGAGACTTCAGTGAGTCACAATCTTTTTTATTTTTTTGAGACAGAGTCTTGTTCTGTCACCCAGGCTGGAGTGCAATGGCGCGATCTCGGCTAACTGCAACTTCCACCTCCCAGGTTCAAGTGATTCTCCTGCCTCAGCCTCCTGAATCGCTGAGATTACAGGTGCACGCCACCACACTCGGCCAATAATTGAATTAATAGTAGAGATGAGTTTCACCATGTAGGTCAGGCTGCTCTCAAACTCCAGACCTCATTATATGCCTGCCTCAGCCTCCTAAAGTGCTGGGAGTACAGGCGTCAGCCACCATGCCTGTCCGAGTCACAGTGTTTTTGCTGGTAGAGGGCCTTGTCTTGATGTTGATGGCAGCTGACTGATTGGAGTGGTGGCAGCTGAAGGCTGATGTGGCATGGCTGTGGGAATGTCTTACAATAAGACAACAGTGGAGTCTGCCACATCCATGGACTCTCCATTTCACAAAAGATTTCTCTGTAGCAGGTGATGCTGTTCGATAGCATTTGACCCACAATAGGCCTTCATTCAAAATTGGAGTCAATCTTCTCAAACCCTGCACTGCTTTATCAACTAAGATTATGAAAGATTCTAAATCCTTTGTTGTCATTCAACAATGTTCACAGCATCTTCACCAGGAGTAGAATCATCTCGAGAAACCACTTTCTTTGCTCATCCATAAGAATCAACTCCTCATACGTTAAAGTTTTATCATGAGATTGCAGTAATTCAGTCACATCTTTGGACTCCACTTTTAATTTTAGTTCTCTTGCTATTTCACCACATCTGCAGTGACTTCCTCCTCTGAAGTGCTGACCGCCTCAGAATCATCTGTGAGGTTAGAATCCAGTTCTGTAAACTCCTGTTAATATTGATACTTTGACCCCCTTCCATAAATCACAAATGTTCTTAATGGCATCTACTATGGTAAATCCTTTCTAGAACGTTTCCAACATACTTTGCCCATATCCATTAGAGGAATCACTAAGTATGGCAGCTAAAGCCTTATGAAACGTATTTCTTAAATACTGTCTTGAAAGTCAAAACGACTGTTTGATCCATGGCTGCTGAATGGATGCTGTGTTCACAGGCATGAAACCAACTTTGATCTTCTTGCACATCTCCATGAGAGCTCTTGGGTTACCAGGTACATTACCAGTGGGCAGTAATATTTGGAAAAGAATCTTTGTTTTGGAGTAGTAGTTCTCAACAGTGGGCTTAAAATATTCAGTAAACCAGGTTGTGGACAGGGGTGCTGTCATCCTGGCTTTGTTGTTCCATTTATAGAGCACAGGCAGTAGATTTAGCCTAATTCTTTTTTTTTTTTTTTTTTTTTGAGACAGAGTCTCACTCTGTATGTAGCCAGGCTGGGGTGCAGTGGCATAATCTTGGCTCACTGCAACCTCCACCTCCCGGGCTCCAGCAATTCTCCTGCCTCAGCCTCCTGAGCAACTGGGACTATAGGCATGTGCCACCACACCCAGCTAATTTTTGCATTCTTAGTAGAGACAGGGTCACTATATTGGTGAGGCTAGTCTTAAACTCCTGAACTCATGATCTGCAAAAGCCTCCCAAAGTGCTGGGATTACAGGTGTGAGCCAACGCACCCAGCCCCTAATTCTTAAAGGCCATAGGATCTTAAAAATGATAAATGAGCATTGGCTTCAACTTAGAGTCACTAGCTGTGTTAGCCTCTAGCAAGAGAGTCAGCCTGTCCTTTGAAGCTAAGCACTGACTTCTCTTCTCTAGCTATGAAAGTCCTGGGTAGCATCTTCTTCCCATTTAAGGCTGTTTTATCTACATTAAAAATCTATTGATGGGTGTGGCCACCTTCATCTTAGCTAGCTCTTCTGGATAACTTGCTGCAGCTTCGGCAACTCCACTTGCTGTTTTGCTGTGCATTTTTATGTTAGGGAGATGGCTTCTTTCCTTAAACCTCATGAACCAGCCTCTGCCAGCTTCTGACTTTACTTCTGCAGCTTCCTCACCACTCTTAGTCTTCACAGAATTGAAGACATTTAGGGCTTTGCTCTGGCTTAGGCTTTGGCCCAAAGGCATATTATAGCTGATTTGACTTTCTATCCAGACCACCCAATTTTTCTCCACATCAGCAATAAGGCTGTTTTGCTGTCTTATCATTCATGTGTTCACTGGAGTAGCACTTTTAATTTCCTTTAAGAATTCTTCCTTTACACTCACAACTTGGCTAACTGTCTGGCTCAAGAGGCCTAGCTTTTGGCCTATTTCAGATTTCAATATGCTCTCCTCATTCAGCTTAATCATGTCTAGCTTAATTATTGAATCATTTAATGTTAGAGACATGCAACTCCTCCTTTCACTGGCACACATATTGGCCATCAGGGTTATGAAGGGCCCTACTTTTAATATTGTTGTGTCTTGGGGAGGCCCAAGACAAGGGGTGGAGACAAGAAATGGCCAGCCAGTGATGCAGTCAGAACACACACAGCATTTATTAAGCTTGCCATCTTATATTGGCACTGTTCATGGTGCCCCAAAACAATTACAATAGGCCAGGTGTTGGGGGCATCACACCTGTAATCCTAGCACTTTGGGAGACTGAGGGTGGATCACCTGAGGCTGGAGTTTGAAACCAGCCTGGCCAGCCTGGTGAAACCACGTCTCTACTAAAAACTTAAAAAAAAAAAAATTAGCCAGGTGTGGTAGTGGGTGCCTGTAATCCCAGCTACAGGGAGGCTGAGGCAGGAGAATTGCTTGAACCCAGGAGGTGGAGGTTGCAGTGAGCCAAGATCTCATCACTGCACTCCAGCATGGGCAACAGAGCAAGACTCCATCTCAAAAGAAAAAAAAAAGAAAAGAAAGAACAACAACTACAGTAGTAACATCAGAGATCACTGATCACGGATCACCATAACCGATATAATACAAAAAGCTTGAAATATTGCTAAAATTGCCAAAATATGACACAGAGCCATGAAGTGAGCACGTGCTGTTGGAAAAGTGGCTCGGACAGACTTGCTCGATGCAGAAGCCTTTCATCTGCAAAGAATGTGATATCTGCAAAGTGCAAGTAAAGCAAAGAGCAATGAAACAAGGCAAGGCCATGATGGCAAATGACTGGTAGACCAACTGTTCATCTCAGAGAGAGACATCGAGAAAGCACAGCACCACGCCATGAATCAACTGCCTCCACGAAAGAAAGCCTTTGCTGTTGCCATGGATACCCTCCTCCCTTCATTTTTGTGAATTCTTTTTTTAGGAACATACATTCTTTGACATTATTTGGGGGATAGAAGAAGTGAGCTTCTTGGACAGAAATTCTCATCAATCCTGCTGCCTCACTCTATAAAACATCTGAGTTCAGAACACTCCAACTCAGGTCAAGATATCCCTCTTCTGAACACAACATTTTGCCCTTAGCAGAACCACGCCAGCATGGGGAGGTATGCTGGATAGAGTGCACTGAGTGGACCCCCTCCAGGGAAGCCCTTGCTGCCCAGCTGTGGGAGTGAGGCCAGTGGATGACCTCCAGCTGTCAGCTCCTTCAGAGTAGGCCTCAGCTGCAGGGAGGCCTGCCTGGTCTGCCTTTCTGCCCAAAGAAGGCCCCTTTGGTGGGCAATGCTTGCTCTGGCATTCCCTCGGGGCTGACTAAGCCTTCATCAGGTCTATAGCAAAGTTTGACTTCTTCTGCCTAATCTTGTGTCCTCCCCTGTCCCTTGACACCTATTTTATCCCTAATAAATATCCCTAAATTATCCCTAATAATTTATCCCTAATAAATATCTGGCACCCCAAACTCTGTCTCAGCTTCTGCTTCTGAAGATCTCCCTGAACAGAAAGACACTGGTAGTCTCTCTGCAGGTCAGCGGTGTCCGGTCACAGTATGTGGAATCATAACCTTATTGCCCCCAAAGACTCTTACAGTACAGAGCAAGACCCCATGGTGAGGTTCAGCATGGGTGAGGGGTGCCCTGACTTTCTTTGGCCAAGTGGGAGAAGAGAACAGTGAAGAGGCATTGGGGAAGGCCAGGGGCCAGCACCCCATCACAGCCGTGTGTGTGGGCAATGTATCTTAGGAGAGCAGATGGAGAGTGAGCATCCACAGCTGACTCCCTTAAAACCAGCTCAGGCCACACTCCCCCAAGAAGTCTCTGAGGACATCTCGGGGGTTGCAGGCTCAATTTAAAACTCCTGCCTGCAGCAAGGTGCCTGTCATAATAATAACACACTGCGTTCTATTGATCTGGTGGACACCTGCCATCTCCACCCCACGGGAGCTTCTTAAGGGAAAGCACTGAGCTTCCTTCATTCATTCACTCCCTCAGTAGGTCAGGTGGTCAGTCACCAATACGTTTGTTTTTTTAACAAATATGCCTGAGTGCTCACTGTGTGCTGGGCAGATGCAGCTGAGCAATCCTCCAGGACCTCACAGGTTTGTAAGAGAAATAGGAAAAAGCGGAGGAAGTAGAAGGAAGCCAGATCATCCAGAGGACAGTCAGTGCCCAGCGGACCTCGACTCGGTCTCAGTGAAAAGAAAGCTGTTTCTACTGCTTTAACCCTTTCCAATCCTTGTTCTTCAGATAGAGTAACCCCTATGAGCTGGTAATCAAACAGAATTTTATTTAAGTGAAACAAACGATGGAGACATATGGGAGTATCCCAAATTTCTTCCCTTTAATCTGCATATTCTGCTGCAGAGATTAGTATATAGTTTATTTACATGAGCATACAGGAAATTTAACCTTTATGAGTTTGTAAAATACGGCTTAATTTAAATGCATTTATTTGTCTAAAATTCCTGGTAGCTAATTGTACCATTTTGGGGCAAGTTTTCACTTGAAATCTCAAAGTACTCTAAAGTAATGGCATTAAAAACGGCAATAGCGATAAGCTGTGGTGTCTTAAGGGCTCACCATGTTTAGACACGTTTATTATTTACTCCTTGAACTCATCCTATTTGTTATTATACACACACCATATACCGTATTATTTTTGTCTCAGCTTCACCAATAAGGAACCCTACCTTGGAGAACGCAAGAAACTGCCCGGAATTGCTGACAGATTAGGGAAGAGTGGAGAGTGGAACCCAGCCCTGGCTGCACCAAGCCCCGCTGCCCAGGGCCCCCTCTCCTCTGTAACACTCTCTGCCTCTCAGGCACCTGGAGTCCTTCTCCAGCCCTTCAAAGTACAGCAGGTCCTTGCCGTCCCAACAGAATTAAAAGGCGCAGGCCAGCATCACCTGCAAAGCCCCAGGTTGGAAGGGAACCTTGTCTGCATTATATGGGCAGACAGGGTTAGAAGTAGATTTTCCAGTAGCCGCATAAGCTGCAGCTCTCTCTAGCAAAACTGCGTCCAGAATAGCAGAAAACATTCCCCACATGCCAGTCTTCTCTATGACCTTTTAATGCTGTGGCCTGGGGCTTCCTTCTTGGTCAGCTCCTCTCTCCACGCCATCCACGTGCTGAGACCTCAAGCCTGGACCTCGCCCCAACCCAGTCTTGTGTGTGCACTTTCTATGTTCCACGAGGATGTTCAAAGAACTTCTCATAGAGGGTTCCTGAGCATCCTCCCCCACAGAGCCCTGCCTCTCCCAGGCTTTCTCACCTTAGTGAAGTCACTCCAAGTCACTTCCCGTCACCTGGAAAACGTGGCAGTTCCTCCCAGAGTCCTCCTTTTTCCTCACGCCTCACACTCTGCACACAAGCCACTGAACGGATCAGGATCCAGCCCCTGTTCCACCTCACATGGCACCCCACGTTCTGACCCCGGTCCGAGCCCCATCATCTCTCCTCTGGATCACCGCGATGGCTTCCTGGTCCCTGTTTCTGTCCTGGCCTCCCTTCAGTCTGTTCTCAACACCCAGCCAGAGCGGCCAACTTACACCGTGAGTCAGAGTGTGACTCCACTGCTCAGCTCTCCCGTGCCTGCCGTCACTCAGAGAAAACATAGGCCCCTTACAGTGGGCCACTGGGCCCTGAGCCGCAAGCACTGTGCCCCACCATGACTCCTGGGACCTCAGCCCGGCCCCCGCCATGTGGACTGCTTACTGTTCCTTAAATACTCCAGGGCACCTGCACCTGCTGTTCTCGATGCCTGGAACGTCCTCCCCTCTGGATCCACCTGGCCAATCCCCCACCCTCTTCATGTCTTTCCTCAAGGCACTCTGTCCAAAATGGCAACTCCTGTAAGTCGCTCTCCTTTGCTCTGTTTTTCTACAACACTGACCTCCATCTAACAGTCCATGCTTCACGTAACTTTAAACCAAAAAGTGTATGAGACAGGTCTCAGTCAACTTAGAAAGTTTATTTCAACAAGGTTAAGGATTCGGTGGTGACATGGCCTCAGGAGGTCCTGAAGACACATGCCCAGGGTGGTCGGGGCACAGCTCCGTATTATATATTTTAGGGGGGCACGAGACATAAGTCCATGTGTGTAAGACGTATATTGGTTGCGTCCAAAATGTGAGACAACTTGAAGCGGGAGGGGGTTTCCAGGTCATAGGTAGATAAAGAGACAAATGGTCGCATCCTTTTAAGTTTCTGATTAGCCTTTCACGGAATACACAATTTACAGGAATAGCCACTTACACCTCGTCTGGCTTAGCAAAACAATAGGGCAAAAGAGGGAATCAGATGTGCATTGGACTCAGATGAGCAGAGGGATGACTTTGAGTTCTGTCTGTCCTTTGTCCACAGGGATGTAGCTTTTTTTTTTTTTTTTTTTTATATTCGTAGCTCTCTTATTTAGGAGTAGAATGGGAGGCAGGTTTGCTCAGTCAGTGCAGTTCCCAGCTTGACTTTTCCCTTTGGCTTAGTGATTGTGGGATCCCAAGATTTATTTTCCTTTCCCATAACCATCCTGAGTCCTGCACCATTGGGATGTAAACTCCAGGAGGATGCAGAGTTTCCGTGTGTTTGGGACCTGCTATTTCTCCAGTGCCCGGCACACAGTGTATGCTCAGAATACCGGGGCTGAAATAAGTCATAAAGTGGTAGGAGAGGTAAGGGGGGCTGCCTCATCCCAGGGAGAAAGTTACGTCCTATGGTCCAAAGTCTGGAGTGTATTCCCCTAAAGCCAGCACGCCTCGAGTGGAAGCTTTTCGTCTGTTGGTTTCCACTTTCCTGAGAGCTGGTCAAGTCAATTCCTTGCCTTCAGATGGGCCCATCAGAATCACAGATGGTACTCACGATGAGATGCTGTCCTTCCAGGACCCACGATTCCCCAGCAAAGCTGTTTCACGGGTCCCTAAGCTACAGGGGAGGTGAGAACTGCATGTTGACAAAGGCTGGGGCAGATCTTGGGCTAGAGACGCAAACTCTCTGCACTTCGATCAAATGAGAAAACCAAACCTGGAACACACCTGCCTGTCTACCCCAGGAGGCATATGGGATCCAGTGAGTCAGGCCATGAACGCGCTTAGCACTGAGTCCTGCTGCTGTCGTGGTCATTAATGTGCTCTGCTCCCAGAACCCATGGTGCCTACTCTCTCCAGTCCAGAATCCAGCGCTTCCCGGCCACTCCCACGGACCTCAGTGCGCTGCTATGACTCCTCACTACCTGAGAGAGCAATCCCACGAGGAAGGTGGGGAGAAACCATCATAGGCCCATTCACTAGCTCAAGAGGAATCCAGGCATCATTCTCGCTATCTCCCTCTCTCTCTTTCACACACACAGAAATCCAGATAACATTGGCACCTAAACACCCTTGATTTCTTTCTGTTTTTTTTCTTTTCATTAGAGACAAGGTCTCACTTCGTCACCCAGGCTGGAGTGCAGTGGTACAATCAGGGATCACTGCAGCCTCGAACTCTTGAGCTCAAAGGAACCTCCAGCCTCAGCCTACTGAGTAGCTGGGACTGCCGGTGCACTCCAGCATGCCCAGCTAATTTTTATTTATTTATTTTTCCAGTAGAGATGAGGTCTCACTATGTTGCCCAGGCCGGTCTCCAATTCCTGGCCTTAAGCAATCCTCCCAGCTCAGCCTCTCAAACTGCTAGGATTACTGTGAGCCACCGCACCTGGCCAACCCCTCCTGATGCCCTGTACTTCCAGCAACCCATGCAGAAACTCCCTAGTGAGCAGGGGGCACCTCCCAGGGAGCATCGCAACCCTTGGCTCCCAGGTGGCTCTCTGTGGAGCAGCCATCTGCAGGGGTTCCCTTCCTTGGTTCCTTGGGAGCCCCTCACAGCCCCGCCCATTCACCCCATTCTCAAAATCTGCCAAAAGGAGAACTGCAGAGAAGCCAAGCAGGGGTGTTTACTTCAGACTCTCTGCTCCGCTAAGCCGGGCCCCCCCAAAATCACACACTTCCTCTTTCCTCCAGCAGTTTCTGTGGCCAACTGTGGGCCTAGATCACCTCTTCCTGCCGTCATCCCCTCCCCCTGGCACCTCACTGCGGCTGCAGCTTTCTGGGACCCCCGGCCATCAAGCACCCTGCTGTCATCATCCTCTCTTTTAAAGATACCCAAATATCAGGAGGTCTCCAGTCCTCATGCAGGTTGGTGGCTTTCGCAGGCAGAATGGTTTGGGTTTGTAGATAAAAGGATCTTGGTTGGCACAGTCACAAGTGGCATGACAACAATTTTGATTCTAAAGCCAGTTCTCCCCTTCTGGGTAAGAACAAAGTCCCTGAATTCAGAGATACTCCCTTCCCTTCTGGTACCAGGCAGCTTCTCCGGCTCCCTTCTCTTTAAAGCTAGGTGGGGAACAATGGACACCTCCCATCTCCCTGCATAAGCACCCACAGGCAGAGCAGAGGCTGGGGCATCTCTCAGAGCCCAGGCCTGACTAACAAAGAAGACGCAAAGATCAAAGAAGAGACTCAAAGATCTATATGGGGTGGGGAGGGTCACGGAAGGATATTGGTCAAAGGACACACAATTCTACACCTTGGAGACTATAGTTAATAGCAATGCATTCTTGAAAATTGCTGAGAGTAGATGCTCTCTACAAAAAAAGATAAGTATGTGAAATAATACATACGCTAAGTATGTGAAGTAATATGCAAGTTAAATATGTATACAGTGTGGAATTCCGCCATTCTACAATGTATACATATTTCAAAACATGCTGTACATCATGAATAGGTATAATTTTGTCAATTAAAAATTAATTTTTTCTAAAAGGCAGATGTCAGGACATGATCCACATGGGAAGGGAAGACTCCAGGGGCCCTGAATCACCCATTGACCTGGTGGGGACTTGTTTTTCCTCTTCTGAATTCTCTGGAGCATCCAAAGCAAGTGAATCAAAGGCAAGCTTCTGACTGAGGCCTGTGATAGCAGGAAGGTGTTCCCGTTCTGTGAGCGGGCTTGTTTCCAGTACAGAGTCTCTCTTCCAGAAATGGAGCAGTGGCAGCCAAGACAGCAAAACAACCGCAACTAAAGCTGTGAGCAAGTGCCATGCCATGCTGGAAATTCAAGCCCAGCAGCCCCGAACCTGGCCTCGACAACATGCTCCCCTCTGGCCTGCCATTTAATCGGGTTATAACAGAGCAAGGGCCAAGCAAATTATTTTTAATTTTTTTAAATCTAAAAGTGTGTGGGGTGGAGGAAGCAATCCAAGTGACCATTGAGAATTACAGCCTGCATGGTTCCAAGGCAGCCATCACTCAGGCAGAGCCCTGCTGGACACTGTGCTCCATCAGCTCAGAGAAGGGGAAAGTCTCGTCTTTATGCACTGTGTTAATGAATTATAACCCATTTATATGTAATGTTAAAATTGCAACGGATGGTGAGACTCCAAAACTTGCAATACATTTGATCCAGCTCCCACATCCGCCCACAAAGTTTACCACACACAACTCAAGGAAGGCTGCAGGGAGAGAGGTACACACATCACAAGGCAGGTCACACCTCCGAACCAGAAACCCAAATCAGAGCCAGCCCTCAGGAGAGGATGCCTACTATTGCCAGAGGCACTGTTTATTTTTGAGCTGTGAAAGGAGAAATCTTTTGTTGGCTTGAATCCTCCAAGACATCTTCCCAGGTTCATTCAGCCAGGAAGCGATTCCACCAACATAACCTCACCCTTCAAAGTTCGTCTCAGAGTTCTCCCTTCCATGAAAGGACTTTTGCACTCCCAAACTTATTATTATCCTTTTCTGAATTCCTCATAGCCCTTCGTTCATTTTCCATCACATTCACATTCTACTGGAAGACCAGCTTCCAATATATCAACGTGGATTCAAGATCTCTCAAAGTGATCAAGTGGTGCATGAAGAAGAAAAAAAGACAAAGAAACAGTTTTGTTTAAAGCTGGGTCCAGGGGAGACACCACATAACGCTGCTTCGTGGATGTCTAACAGTCCCCTGAAAATCTCAGTGTTTTATTAGGCTCTTACAATAGTGGAGGGTGAGTGAAGTTACACACAGTTTCAGTGATAATTATACAAAAAGAGACATAAGCAAAAACTGTTGACCAAAGATCATAATTTGATATTGTAAAAGCAGAACCATGTAAAAATTACTTTCTGTGTGTCAGCATAGAAACCATACACCTTAGCAAGAATAGAGGTTAAACAGAAACTTATAATCATCAGTAAGAAATGAACTGGGCTCCAGCTGCAGGGGGAACAGGATCTGACACAGGACAACCAGCCTGACCACAAAGCTGCAAGAGGTGGGAGACCTCCATGCAGGCCTGGAGGGGCAGTGAGAGAAGAAAGACTTTTACATCATCTCCACAGAGGTTTCCCTCCAAACAGACGCCTCTCGAGCAACCGTTTATAGGCTCTCCATAGTGTCGCATTCCCTTTCCAGGGCCATAATCAATATGCCTTTCCTGGGAAAGGAATCTGGATAATAAGCCTCCCCATTACACTGCCGTCTATAGGCCCTCTGCAACGAGAAGCCTGTTACGCGCCATTATCTCTACAGCAGTCACGCTATGTGGTTTGTCTTTCAGACAGAGTTCCTGTTTTTTCGACAACAGCTCAGCAGAGCCAATGCTACAAGCTACATTTTAACTTTTCACATTATTCTTCATTTTCTCAAATATAATCGATACAGCAAGTAACAAGCATCGCAAAGCAAGTAACTCATCTTAGGGAAACCAAATTCTGAGAGAATTTACAGGCTAAAAATCAACAACAATTTCTTCGTGTTTCAGATAGCTTGGGTTTTGTCAATTCTTCCAGAAGCTTGGGGTTGCTCAGTCACCACCGAGGGGTCCACGGTGTTCCCAGCAATATTCTGTCTTATATTAATTATCTGTGCACTTATTGTGCCCTTTGGGCAAGGATTTATTTTTCTCCTTTATGTTTTAAAGCTTTGCTGCTATGTCATTCAATGCTGAATTGGAGCAAATCAAACCCAGTGTTCTCTGATGGCAAGAGAACCTTCTAGTATTTTAGGAAGCTCCACTCTCAAAGATACCCAACTAATAAATAATTTGTAGCAAATATCCTGGCAAAATAGACCTAAAGCAGGCTGGAGGGTTGAGTGTGTCTACTAACTTCCCTCCACGTTGGTAGTTAGAGCTAAAAATATTTCCTTGAAGTCCATTCCAGTTGTTTTTTCTTTTCTAGCCAGTCTCTGTCACCCAGGCTGGGGCGCAGTGGAGTCATCTTGGCTCACCGAAACCTCTGCCTCCCAAGTTCAGGCAAATTCTCCCGCCTCAGCCTCCTGAGTAGCTGGAACTACCAGCATGCGCCACCACGCCCGGCTAATTTTTATATTTTTAGTAGAGACAGAGTTTCACCATGTTTGCCAGGCTGGTCTCAAACTCCTGACCTCAAGTAATCCACCTGCTTCAGCTTTCTAAAGTGCCGGGATTACAGGCATGAGCCACTACACCCAGCCCATTCCAATTACTTTTAAAACTCGGCTTGATTACTCCCAAGGAAATTTGGGACAATGGACAACTTTAAATGATATTCTTGCCTATACATTAAGAAGAACTTGTTAATTCAGCCACTCATTTGCGTTTCTGAAAAGATGTGAAATCAGAAATCAGAGGCTTATTCCCCAGATTCCTTTCCCAGGAAAGGTGTATTGATTATGGCCCCGGAAAGGAAATCAACAGCAACCTCTATAAAACAATAATCCTCAATTGCAAGTCCATCTTGCAATCAGAGTCCACTAAACACATTTCCTAATCAGTAGTGGGAGTCTGTTGTTTTTAACTGCCTAGCTTCCATGATCCCTTCTTGGGGGATCAGAGGACCCACACCCAGGGCACCCATACCCAGTTTTCCTTAGGATTAACCCCTTAACCCTCCCTCTGGTTCATGTAGAGTTTACCCTGGCACCTGGCTGCAAGATCTGACACATGACCAAGGCATGACCAAGATATTCCGATCCTCAGGACATGGTCATGGGCTTGAGGATGGACAGATGATCTAACACATGCAAATATCATCTGGGAATTTGCTTAAGCTGTTAGAAAATGTGTCTTTTTTCTCTTAAGGTTGCTCAACTGGCAGAATCCAAATCTCCTGATGCCCTTCTTTGCCATCACCTGGATGAAGCCAGCTCAAAGCAAAGAGAAAGCTTGATTTCTCACGGTTCACTTTGAGCACCTAGATTAAGCCATGCTTGAAGCTCCTAGACTTTTAAGTGAGAGAAGCCAATAAATTGCTTTTAAAAAAATATCTTACTGGGATTGGGTTTATGTCACTTGTAACTATGAGTCCTGACTAATGTAACATAAATGATACTACGATAAGTGTTTTTATCATATATATTATTTTTAAGGTTTACATCCATGGAAGGACAGTTATTGAAGCTGCTTTTCCTGGTGAGGAAATTGGGGCTCAGAGAGGTGATTGGTTTGTCCAAGGTCACACTGTTAGTGAGTGGCCGAACTGGGACTCGAACTCAGTTCTCCTCACCAAAATCCAAATTCCTGCCTGCACCAGGCTGCCTCACCAAGCACAGCATATCAGCTACATATTGCGTCAAGGAATTAAGAGTCTTGGCAGGCATGACTGGCCGCTCATCCATTACATCCAAATAAAATGTAATTATTTTCTATTGAACCATCTCTTTGAGCTTCCAAATCGTCTTTCAACTCACCAGTTACGTGTGTTTCTCACCGAATGAGTCCTTTGCTCTGTACTGTGTAACCTTGCTACCTGATAAGAAAGTCTGGGCTTCCTTGCCACTCCAGTGGGGGGTCAAGGAGGAAAGACCCCCAAGAGCTGGACTCTGATCCCCGCCAACATTGGGCTGTGTGGTTGGTACCCATGGAATATGAGCTCTCAGGCTCTGTCACACAGTTAGGAAAAGAGATGAGGATTTTACTCTGAGTCCAGTCAACTTGGCAATTTGCCAGCTCCCGGATCCCCTCCAGAACTGGACGTGGCCCTGGGGTAGGAAGTTCGTGCTGCCGCAGGCACCCAGCTGCCTAAGCCACAGGTGTGTGAGTCAACCCCACAGAGGACTTTGTCATCTTTAGTAGGGAGATTATTTGGGATTACTGGAGATTAAGGTAAAGGGGAAACACAGTATCTGTTTAATCCCGTGTCTAATGAATTGAGAAGGAATTCCCTGTGAGAAAGATCTGCCCGCCTTGCAGGGTTGAATGTTACTTATAGATGTGTTGACTGGAGCCCTGTGGCCGAGGCCGGGCCAGCCTCAGTGTATGCAGTGGAGGCACCAGCATAACCCCAACCTACACACATCCTGGCAGCCCAGACACAGGCTACTTGCCCCTCCTTCCAGACTGTCCTCTCTGGCTCTCTGGTAAGGTTCAGATGCGTGTGGCAAGCAAGACCCTTTAAGCCTTTACCGAGCTCCCTTGCAGCATCAAAAACTATCGGTCAGAGAGACTTGAAAGACAGGGAGTGGAAGAAGCAAGAGGTCTGCGAGAAAGGGAGGGCCCGCCAGGCTGGGGCAGGACTTCCCAGCATCACCACGGCAGCCTCTGACCCAGACTAAGGGTCATGGGAACTCACACAGCCTCCACCCGCTTTGCTCCTGACTCCAAGACTGAAGTCACAGGACTTCACAGAGACACCACCACACCTCAGTTACTCAGGGGACAGTGAAGGCAGAGTTTGAAAACTGGCAGCCCTTGGGGGGCAGTCAGAGAAACCACAGCTTTTTATTTTCTAACTGCCATGTTAATGTAAGGTTCCATTACCAAAATAATGCACAGATCCCCTCCGCTCCTTAAAGTTAAAATATCTGGATAAAGCTGAAGTCCTTCTTGATCACTACTCCAATCCTACCCTCTGAGGTAGCCCTGGTGAGAAATAACCCCTTCTAGACACACACATGTTTGCACTCATGCAAGTGTGGGCACATATACACCTACAGAAGCTTAACGGTGTTTTCGTGTTTATATGCATCTTCACATAAATGGTATGCGAGTACCTGTGATTTGTCTTTTTCACTCAGCAAAGTTGTCTTACGAGGCCAGGTGCAGTGGCTCACGTAATCCCAGCACTTTGGGAGGCTGAGGCGGGTGGATCACCTGAGGCCAGAAGTTCGGACCAGCCTGGCCAACATGGTGAAACCCCCTCTCTATTAAAAATACAAAAAGTTAGCTGGGCCTGGTGGCAGGTGCTTGTAACCCCAGCTACTCAGGAGGCTGAGGCAGGGGAATCGCTTGAATCTGGGAGAGGGAGGTTGCAGTGAGCCAAGATCACACCTGGGCGACAAGAGTGAAACTCCATCCCCCACCAAAAAAGAAGTTGTCCTGGAGATCTGTCCATGTAGAGGGCCACTTGCACTCAGACTTTCTGAGGCAAAGCCAAGTGCAATGAAATTGAGCTGCATTGAACATGCCCTCCGCCCACCACTCTCGCTTCTGCCCTTCCTCCCTGGAGCTGAATCAACATTCCTTCATCAAACACTTCTTGGCCTTAAGGAGGTGTTAGATTGAGTCCTAGTCAGGCTGAGACTTGTAGCCCATGAGACTTGTGGCCCAGGGGCGTCCTCCAGCACCTGTGAAAATCCCCCAGCCTATTGTGAGCTCAGGGAGACCAGAGCTGCTCCCCACGAGTTGCCCCTGGAGAGACCATTACTAAGGTGTGGGCCCTGTCTCTTTCCATGAGCAGCAGCACAGAATGGGGAAAGGGACGCATGGTTAGACCTGGCAGCTTAGGTTTGGGTGCTTCAGCCCAACCATTTACTTACGTGCTGTGTTCTTGGACACATTATGTAATCTCTTTACACCTCAGTGCCCACATCTGGAAAATGTAGATAAGTCAGTGTCTCCTTAGACGAGGAGCTAGAAGGAACAGCTGCTCTGATGCTGATGACCGGGGCTGATGCGGCAACAGGGAGGTCGAGTGACTCAGTTTGGGGATCACCAGGTTGGACACTGTTTTTGGAGCGTCAGTGGCTCAACTCTGTCTTCTTCCTCTATCTGCTTCTGGGATCCCCTTGCCTCTCTCCTTTTCTCTCCTTCTCCCAGTCTTGGAGTATGTCAAGCCACTGAGCTTTGGAAGAAAAGAAACTTGATGGAAGTCAAATAAGCGTCTGGACTACCTGTTTAGCAGCTGAAGTTGAGATGAGAAAAGAGGGAGAAGATTCCCTTCTGAAATTTAGATTTTTTAAAATCAGTGGTAGATTTTGGTTTTTGATTGAGGGGGGATTATATCAGAATGGTTAGGAGAGCTGGCTTCGAAGGCTGAGCTGTACCAGGTCAAATACAAGCTTTCACAGGTGACCTTGGGAGACTTGGTTCCCGAATCTTACCTCCCATAAAAGCTGTGATTGGCACGTAGTAGGTGCTTGATAAATAGACACTATTAACATTCTCCTCTGGTGATGTCTGTTCTTCCCTAACATACTTACATGTAAGTTCACTGAACAATTTCTTAAACCCCCTTTCAAATCCCTTAATTTGCATCAAAAGAAGAAATGACCTATAAACCACAAGCTTTCATGTTTCAAAATGAAAAGAACCAAGATTCAACTTGATCAAAAATGAAGTTTTCCAAGCCTAGCAACATAGCAAGGCCCCGTCTCTATCTAAAAAAAAAAAAAAGAAAAAAAAAAACCTTTTTAAATTAAGTGGCACGATGGCACACACCTGCAGTCCCAGCTACTCGGACTCAAGATCCCTTAAACCCAGGCAGTTGAGGCTACAGTGAGCCATGATCACACCACTGCACCCTAGCCTGGGTGACAGATCAAGGCCCTGTCTCTTAAAAAAAAAAAAATTCTGCCATTTCAGAGTTAAACAAAAATCACTGACATTTGTCTTGGCCTATGGGGCATCCACAATCAGCTGGAACAGCAGCCTCGCCGTCCTCGACCCCTGAGTGTCCACTTATTCACTAGGAAGACCTGCAACAGCTCACTCTCGGACAACCCTGGACATACATTCAATCCTCTGCACAAACTATGACAGAGGATTCTCCCTATTGAATGAGTGAAGAACTGGGTGCTGACTTAATGCCCAGGACTCCAGCTCTCAGCCTCTATGTTAGGATTCCTTCCTTCACCTGGTTCCACCTCTGCCTCCCCTAAAGAGCTTGTATTCTATTGCACTGCACTGAGACCACTTCTCCATGATGGAAAACAGAAGTAGGCAGCTAGGGTGGAGTGAACAGACCATAGGACGTAGCATCCAAAGGCATGACTCATGGTCTGTAGACTGCCCTTTGGACGTAGATCTCCATGTCTTCATTTATAAAATGGGCAAAGCCACACCCCACTGAACCAAATAATGTGATGCATGTATGTTACAAACCACTCCACAAATGTAACATAGTGCATGGAAATTAAAAACACTCCGCAAATGTAAGGTCGCCAAGTTTTTGGCAAGGAGTGAAATGGGAAAACTAGGTATCATGAAGTTTCTCATCAGACATTTACTGAACCCACAGAAAATCCCAGGCTGGAAACTGATGCTTCTAGGCTTCATAGAAGGGCCCAGGTAGAGACACTCACGGCGGGTCTGGGGACCAGCAGCACCATCAGAGTGCCTGCTGGAAATAAAAATGCATGGGCCTCACTCCAGACCTGCTACGTCAGATTCTCCAGGGGTGAGGCTCTGGAATCTGCATGCTAACAAGGCCTCCAGGTGACCCTCACTGTTCCCAGGCACTGCAGCCTAGCACACTTTAGTCACAATCACCACCTCAAACCCAACATTATCAAGTAGATTGATCTAATACAGAGGCAAACTTAACCCCGGGTGAGGGTGAAATGTCGCTAGGCCTATGACCAGGACAGCCGGGGCTCCCTCATGGTAAGGAGCTGAGCTGGGTTTGGCTTGGAACAACAGTGGGGAGGAATTAGTGAAGCGCCTGGCAGGGGACGCACTGATCAGTGGGGTCTCGACTGCACTGGCAGCTGCCTCTGGCCCCCCAGCTGATGACACGTGGCTAAGTGTTGTTGCAGGAATTCAGCGAGATAATATATATGAAGCACGTGGTAAGTATTCAGTTAGCTACTGTCATCATCATCATTATTCTCACTGTGGCCTCCACACCTCCAGCCTGGGCCGGGTCCATGCATATCTGTATGAGTCAACTCTTTACCCTCCATGTGTGCCTGTGTTGAGGAAGAGGTCAGGAAAGGGCATTTGCATGTTTTAAAACAGGCCCTTTGATCATTCCTAGAAACGCCTATCGTCAATAGGCAACCTCCGAGGGAAATAGGGTCCTGTTCTGTGCCCTCTAGGCCTCTGCTAACATTGACCCCTTCATCAAAGGGATCGTGGTAAACTAACTGCAAACCAAACCAAACTGGTTTCTGAGATGAGAAGTGATTCAGCGTGTATAGCAGCTCATTAAAAAAATTAAAAAAGCATTTGCTAATGAGTGCAGAAAATGCTGGTAAATGAGAGAGACCTACTCCATTATGACAGTCTCAGAGTTGTGCAAACCTAATTTTGCAGCAGCAAGGAGAGAATGAAAATGTCTAGAGCTGGTCGTTCCCCGCTCAGAGACAGGATAATCTTGGGGAAACATTTTACGGTGTATCGCTTGAAGAAAAGTGCATTAGTCTTTCCTGAAAAAACATTTGGTTGACCTTGAAAATAAAAGCATTCATGAGAAGTATAAGCAGAAGTTTTCATTATTCCTTAAGCCCTTGATTCAGAGAGACAAAAAATTCCACCCTCCACTGCAGCCCCACAATGCCAAGTTGCCAAGCAACGGATCTTTTATGGTGAATCGCCACGGAGACTGATGTAAACAAAATCATAAATCCCATTACCCTGCTAAATACTAGGTCTGGGTTAGAAAGTGAGCAAAAGAGCTGCTTTTCAGGTTAAAAGAGATAATATGAAACGGTGAGTAGCAAGATCTTAGTCAGAGTAAATTGTCATGGGTGAGACTGTAATTAATGCCGCGCTTTTATTCTTTCAATGGCCAACAGCCCCCAATTTTCTTGTATCCAGGAAAGCAGTCTTCATTGGAAGAGTCGTTTCCAGCTAAAAACTTACCTCCAGTACCAGCCAGGCCCAGGCCAGCCATGGAAGAGCCGCTTCGTTGCGGTTCTTCCTACACTTCCCAACTGGACTTTGACCAATGCCCACCCGGAGCCAGGCGATGGTCATTCAGGAAGCAGCTCCGAGGAGACCCTCGGGAATGTTTTGTACTTTATCCCCCTTTCAGACAAAGGGAAAGAAAAAAGACATCCATGGAGTCCATCTCTATGGCAGACTGTGGCAGACACTCCATTTGTGGTACCTCATTTTATTCTCGCAATGGTTCCGGGAGGTTCAGGCTGCCGCTCCCATTGAATAGACAGAAAGCTGGAGGCCCGAGGACGCAGACATGTTATCCAAGATCACACAGTGAGCTGGCAGGAGAAGGGAGATTCCATCTTCAGAGTTGAATTACAGACTCAATGTGGCCTCCACCAAGTTGAACCTCAGGCCCTCTGAGGGTAGAAATCTCTGCCCCAAAGTGAGCAGAAAACCCCACATCGGGACATTGACCCCTGCAGAGGGAACAGCTCACATCATAGTGGGTCCCATGAGAATGCCACAGGGCTCTTCGGTGGTGCACCAGAAGTGTTTAACAATCAGCTCTCTGGAGCGAGGGGATGAATTCTGGTTTCTGTGATGCAAATATTCCTCCCTGGCAAATTTCAAGCTATCAGCAAGAGAGCATCAGCCCTCCTGAGCTGCACAAGCCAGCTCCAACACACACTAGCCATGGCTCTTAGTGCCACCCTGGCCAGCCCCACACCGGCAGACTTGAATTCCTAGGGGCGGGACCCAAGTCTCGGTATTATTTATTAAAGAGGAGAACGAAGGGTTGAGAACCGCTGGGCTCGCCGGCCGGGCGCGGTGGCTCAAGCCTGTAATCCCAGCACTTGGGGAGGCCGAAGCGGGCAGATCACGAGGTCAAGAGATGGAGACCATCCTGGCCAACATGGTGAAACCCCATCTCTACTAAAAATACAAAAATTAGCTGGGCGTGGTGGCATGCGCCTGTAGTCCCAGCTACTCGGGAGGCTGAGGCAGGAGAATTGCTTGAACCCGGGAGGCAGAGGTTGCAGTGAGCCAAGATTGCACCACTGCACTCCAGCCTGGTGCCTAGCAACAGA
>CAUYLG010036754.1:0-99487 GCA_963573385.1 Cacajao melanocephalus | reverse complement strand
CATTTTTGTGGATTTATCCACCTGTCGTCTTTGTAATTGCCGACTTTCAGATTGGGTCTGAGTGGACGTCTGGCTTGTTGGTGATGAAGTTTTTTCTGTTAGTTTTCCTTTGGCGGACGCCCCTTCCCCACAGAGCTTGGTCTTTCCGGGTTCAGCTGTGTTTACTGTGAAACTCTCGGTCCTCAGCGCTTCCAATTGCTGTTCTTCTTGTGGGGACGGGACCAGCCGAGCCGGAGTTGTCCCGTATACTCCGCGCCGAGAAGCGCCGTGCTGGGGCGCCGGCAAAATAGCCGCGCCAGCCAAAAAACGTCGCGCTGGCGACCCGTGTGGCTCCTCCGCCAGGAATCTCCTAGTCTGTGGGCAACAAAAATTCGTCTGAAAGTGCGGCGTCCACTCGCTCTCTGCGCTTTCACTGTGAGCTACAATCCTGAGCTGTTGTTAATCGGCCATCTTGGATCTCTCTCTGATTTCCCATCTTTTAAGAGTTCTTTGACCCCATTCCCTGGCATCCTCCCCTTTTCTTTCCTCATTGCTTTTTCTTTGGAGTGGAATTTTAGGGAGGAATGGAGATAAACTCATGTATTTAAGTGGAAGTTCTCTTTATCTGCTCTTATCTGCCTCCCTGCTGGGCACCACGGTGGCGGGGGGGGGAGCAGGGAGCTAGTCAGTCTTATTTGTGGCCTTTGTCATCATCCAAAGGGGCTGGGCAAATGGTAGACAAAAGCTGGCCCAGGAGAGGGCACCTGGGGCTACGTGTGGGGTTCAGGAGGTTCAGTGGGTAAGAGAAGCCCCCCGCTTACCAACTCCCACTTAAAGCAGCATCTCTTCCATCAACTTCTACTCACTCATTCATATACCTGATCTTTACTGAGTCTCTAACACATGCTTGGCAGTGTGCAAAACCCTGGAGAGACAGCAGTGGAGAAGACATACTTATAACCACTGCCATCATGGAGTCTGTCTAAAGGATGAATTGTTACAGTCAGGTGGAGTAAACACTTAGGAAGAAAACCAGACACTGTGGTCCAGGGGACTGAAAAAGTGAGAGTTAAGACCATCTGGATGGTCAGTGGAGATTACGCCATCCTGTCGAGGAAAAGCCCAACTGGACAATTAAGTGTCCTGGGCAGAGGGCACTGCAGGTGCAAAGCCTGGTGTATCAATTAGCTACAGCTGCATAACAAATTATTCCAAAATTAGTGACAAAACAGTGAGATTGATGATCTCACAGTTTCTGTGGGTCAGGAATCCAGACGTGATTTTGCTGGGTCATTTGGGTCACTAGGTGGCCATTAAGGTGTCAGCCAGAGCCAAAGTCATTTTAAGGCTCAATCAGGGGTGGATCTGTTTCCAAACTCACTTAATTGGACATTTGCAGGATTTCCTCCCAGGCTGTTGGACTGAAGATCTCAGTTCCTCTCAAGCTGTTGGTTCAACTGGTTCCTTGACATGTACACCTGTCCACATAGTGGCTAACAGCACAGTAGTTTGCTTCATCATAGCTAAAGGCGAGAGAGCAAGAGTCTGAGCAGAACAGAAGTCACAGTCTTCTGTAGCCCCATCTTGGAAGGTCAGTTTTGTAGCTTCATCCCATCACTTTGCTGGTTAGAAGTGGTTAGAAGGGAGTCACTAGGTCCAGCCCATACTCAAGGGGAGGGGATTTCACAAGGGCATGAGCACCAGGAGGTGGTGATCACTGAGAGCCATTCTATTTATTTATTTATTTATATTGTATTTTATTTTTAGAGACAGGGTCTCATTCTTTCACCCAGGCTGGAGTACAGTGGTGCAATTACGGCTCACCGCAGCCTGGAACTCCTGGGCTCAAGCAATCCTCCCACCTCAGCCTCCTTAGTATCTGGGACTACAGGCACCCACCACCATGCCCAGCTAATTAAAAAAATTTTTTTTTTGTAGAGATGAAGGTCTTGCTATGTTGCTCAGGCTGGTCTCCAACTCCTGACCTCAAGCAATCCTTCCCCCTTGGTCTCCCAAAGTGTTGGGATTGAAGGCGTGAGCCACAACTCTGGCAGAGAGCTATTTTATTTTTTCTATTCTATTCTATTCCATTCTATTCTAGTTTTGTGGAGACAGTGTTGCTCTGTCACCCAGGTTGGAGTGCAGCGGCATGATTTCAGCTGATTGCAGCCTCTGCCTCCCAAATTCAAGGGATTCTCGTGCCTCAGGTTCCTGAGTAGCTGGGACGACAGGCATGCACCATCACGCCTAGCTATTTATTTATTTTATTTTTAGTAGAGATGGGGTTTTGCTGTGTTGCCCAGGCAGGTCTGGAACTCCTGAGCTCAGGCAATCCACTGGCCTTGGTTTCCCAAAGTGCTGGGATTATAGGTGTGAGCCGTGGCTCCTGGCAGAGAGCCATTTTAGAAGCACCCACCACACCTGGGCTGTGGCACTGCAGTGTTTGACTAAAGTGTATATATTAATAACTGGCAGAGCTGGGGCCACGAATGTGAGGGGAGAGTTGGGGGTGAATTAACCAGTGCCACTGAAGCTCTTTTGGAGGATATCTGAGTTCTTGCAGACTGCTATAACAAAAGGCCACAAACTGGATGGCTTAGATAGCAGAGAGACAGGCAGCGAGCCTCCTGGAACACGGCAGGGACACAGGAGACCTTCTTCTGGTGCATGAAGGAAAACCGAAGCCTGAAAGGCAGTGAGCTTTGGCAATATTGATTGTTCTCCTTCTGGGGCTCCTGGCCCAAGTCCCTGTGCCCGCCCTAGATTAAAGCCCCGTGTTGCTGCAATCCTGGCCTCCAGTGAAGAGACTTCCAACAATGCAAAACCACTAATGAGGCAATCCTGATGGAAGCCATGGCCCCCACCCTCACACTCCCCCTCTGCTTTGAAATCCCATCCAGCAGCGGGACCACTGGGCCTGACTGGCTGGAAGCCCTCTCCCGTCTATGCAGGGGCTCCAGGACCAACCCAGAGTGGAAGCGCTCCCTGGATCGGGCTGGTCCCTCCCCTACCGACCAACTTTCTGCTCTTGGCCTTGTTGCTGTGAAGCTCACTTCTTGGCGGGGATTCATCTGTCCCACCATGGGAACCTCACTGGCGGGGGCCGCCTTGCCAAGTTGCTCAAGCATTTACCACACGCAGGCAAGCTGGCCGGGAGCAGCGGGGGAACTGGGGTCTCTTTTCCGCAGAAGGAGCCGCTGTCTTTCTGTGGTGCCTGGATCTAGTGGGTGGGCGAGGTGACACCTCAGGGACTGTTTCCTGCACACAGCCACCCAGCCTTGCTGGGGAGCTTCCTGGGTGTTAGGCTGAGTGGCAGGAAGCGGAGCCCAGCAGGAAGGCTCCTCTGAGCTGCTGGAGAGTAGCAGAGGGTGTCTCCCCAGGGCATCTCAGCAGAGCCAGCCACTGAAACGGGGTGTGCCCTGACTCAGCTTTCCAGGCTAGCTGCCCTCTCACTGCCTGGGAGACCTGGGGCAGGACAGGGGCAGAAAGCAAGCAGTGTGGGGAGAGCCCTTGTGTGGCTGGGCATCCCTGCTGACCCCTTCCCTCCTTACCTTCTTGCCCAATATTGACTAGCAGGACACTGAGGTGTGGCCCATAACAAGGGCCTGATTGCAAACCTCTGGGAACTCATGTGTGAAGCCACAGATGGGGTCCGTTCTTTCTGCCCACCTGACCCAAAGGGCAGGAGGCTTTTGGTTCAAGAGACCCACTGGGGAAGCTGTCCCAAAATAGTTTTCCTAGCTAACAGGAAAACAGAACCTTTTTCCTAGAAGGTTCTGGGCTTTCTGAAAGATGCTCCATTTATTCTCAGGTGTTTTGGAGGAAAATGAAAATATGAACCAGGTGTGGTGACTCATGCCTGTAATCCCAAAGCTTTGGGAGTCTGAGGCGGGAGGATGGTTTGAGCTCAGGACTTCAAGACCAGTCTGGGCAGCAACATAGCAAGACTCTATCTCTCTCTTAAAAAAATAATAATTAAGGCCAGGCGTAGTGGCTCACGCCTGTAATCCCAGCCCTTTGAGAGGCCAAGGCAGGTGGATCATGAGGTCAGGAGTTTGAGACCCAGCCTGGGCAACACGGTGAAACCCCGTCTCCACTAAAATACAAAAAATTAGCTGGGTGTGGTGGTGGATGCCTGCAATCCCAGCTACTCGGGAGGCCGAGGTGGGAGAATCACTTGAACCCAGGAGGCAGAGGTTGCTGTGAGTGGAGATCGCGCCACTGCACTACAGCCTGGGTGACAGAGCGAGAATCCGTCTCCAAAAAATAAATAAATAAATAAAATTAAAAACTAGCTGGGTGTGGTGGCACATATTTTTAGTTGGATCTCTTGGTCCCAGTAATTTGAGGCACAAGTGAACTAAGATTGTGCCACTGTACTCTAGCCTGGGCAACAACAGGGAGACCCTATCTCTCAAAAAAAGTTCTTTTTTTTAATGTATGAAGCACATTACATTAAGGAGTCCTTCAAGGACTCTATGAAATACCTACTGTTATTCTTCTCATTTTAGAAATGAGGAAACTCAGGTATGGAGAAGCTGAGGAAAATTCTCAAGGCCACATTGTAAGTGCAGAGCTGGTACTCAAACCCCCGGGCCGTCTACATGGTCAGCGCTCATCTCCCCATCCTGCCTATCCTTGGTCTCGTGCCCTGAAGAGTCCCCAGTCCTTTTTGTCTCTGTTGCGCTCCGTCCCACGCAGTGCAGAGGAAGGATTTCTTGGTGAGAAAGAGGCCGAGGTCCCACTTCCTTGTTCTGCTGGTTCTGATGGCGGTTGCTTGAGTCACGAATCATTGCAGTGAAACTGTTGAGTGAATTGGGATCTCCTGAAACCCAGGGCAGTCCTCTGGCTCACGTCCAGCCTCTCTTAACCTTCCTCTCTTCTCCCTGGAGTAGCTCCTGGGACAGTTCAGCAAGGGTTTTGGGTTTCAGAAGTTGCAGATCCCAAGGTGTAGCCTCTAAAAGGAAAGCTTTTCTTTGCTCCAAAACACACGCCCCGCCCATCCTTGTATGCTCCTTGCTAGTTTTGTCATCTTGAGAAAGTGACTTCATCTCTCTTAACCTCAGCTTCCTCATCTGTACTGGAACAGCAGTACTCAGTTCTCAGGGCTGACATGAGTGTTAAATGGTATGATGTGTCACTTTCATTCTTCCTTCCTCTTTGCTCCAGATCAAGCCTTACTGTCAACCTTATTCTCCATACACGGTCCTCTTTTGGGGGAGGAGGGAGGATTAGGGCCGGGAGACTTTAGCTGTCACCCCAGACCTTTAAACCCAGGCCAAATAGACCATATGTTGTATAGCCAGCACCCAATATAGAAGTTTAGAGACCTTCCTTGTTTCCTGTCATGCATGATTTCTGTCCCCTGCTTTCTTTTGGGTGACATAATTGAGATTTTTCTTTAGGGTGCCATTGGCCCTTGAAGTTCAGATGGACCAGACTTTGGGTTTCAAGACAGGGCATGTGATCAGGCTTGCCCAATCAGAACGTGACAGTCTCTAGTCAGGTGATTGGTTCAGGAATGGTCAGGTGATCCAGGCTGGGCCAATGAGAGCCTTGGCTGGGACTTTTGCAGGGTTGATCCAGTCCTGTCTCCTCTGGGATTGCTAATTTGGTAGACTGTAAGCCCAAAGAGAATGGTCAATATCTTGGGCATCACTTGGGGAGAAACTGAAGCCACAGACTCATGTGGTTTTCTTCTTTCTTTCAAGAGGGACTTAAATGAAGATAAAGAGGTAAACATCGATGGATAAGTTTGACAACCATGACTCTAGACTGTAGAACCCACATTCTACAAGATTCTCTATAGTAAGGAGTCCATAGCCCAATGAATCTGGAAAACCCTGTATGCCCTACTCTCCTCTTGAAGTGTCAGAGTACACATTGGCATATTGAAGTTTGTCAGAAGGCCTGAACAAAAGAAACCTGTATATCTTGCTTTGTCACATTTCCCAAACTTTCTGGACTATGGAACCCTTATTTCAGCCATTCAGCAAATAATGGTTTATTAGAGCCTACTATGTGCCAGGATACAAGGGTGAAGAAGATAGACAAAGTTCTGGCCCACAGGAGTTGACATGCTCTCGTCACTCTTATGAACACCCTTACATTAGTGGATAGATTGGGAAACTGTTTTAGGCCAAGTTTAAAGGGCTGAACCTGAGCCTGATCCCTAAGGATACACATAGCCAAGACTTCTTCAGGCCTTCATTACCCTGTGTGTGCCTTCTTGGTGCAGTGTGGGATTTCCCAGGAACACTGCTGGTCCCACTTGACCAAGCCACACAGCCAAAAGGGCCCAGAACTGCCCTGCAGGGGTTACTTCTGCCAGTCTGGACTCGTGCTGGGAGTGCCGTGATTGGCGTAGGCCAGCTGGGTAGTTCTGAAATGTGCTAGTGACACAGCAGCACGGAAGTAGTTGGGGGACGGGGGATGCAGGCAAGATTGGGTGAGTCTCGCTCAGTACTTACGAGGTTCAAGTTCCGGTCCTCATAACTCAGCCTTGCCAGAGCCAAGGACTTCCCAGAAAACAGTCACCTTAAAGCTTTTGGTGAATTGCAGGGCATATAAATAAATGGAAATATTAACTTTCACTGGATTTCGACTCATTTTCTCCCATACAAAAAGACATTGAAACACACAGGCATCCTTGGTTGTGACCTCAGGTGACCCGCCTGCCTAAGCCTCCCCAAATGCTGTGATTACAGGCATGAGTCACCATGCCCAGCCCTCTGCAGCATCCTAACTGTGCCATCTTTGCCACCAAGTTTTTAGGTGGTTTCTTTCTTCTTCTTCTTTTTTTTTGCTTTCTCATTTTTGACCCTTGAATGAACTGTCTTGTGTTTTTTTCTTCCTTTCCTCCTGCAAAATAATTCCCTGAAGAGACTTAAGCCGCAGAGAGGCAAGGGGGTCCCAGAAGATGACAGAGTCAGGGAAGAGGCATTCCTAGGATGCACATCTCCTCTCATTTCCTTCCAGATTTTTCCATGAGTCCTAAGTCAGTCTAACCAGACCTTTCGGGGACTTTCAGAGAATCGAAGATTTTGGGAGGCACCTTAGAGATCAAGTACTGGCTGGCAGTCCCTACAGCGGCTCCCAGCCATCCCCACTCCTGATATTCACACCCATGTGTAAATCTCTCACCTTGAGTATGAACTTGATCTAGTGACTTCACGTCTAATGGATAGAATATGCACAAGTGATGGGATGTCATTTCCAAGATGAGGTTACCAAAGACTGGGACTTCTGTCTTTCAGATGCTCTCTTGTTCTCTCTCCTCTGCTCACTGTAACGAAGCCAGCTGCCATATTGGAAGCTGCCCTGTGGAGTGGTCCATGTCTATAGTGTGGTTTCTGGCTAGTAGACCAGCCAGCGAGGAAACTGAATCCTGCATATGGCCATCTGGGACATAGCACTCTCCTCAGTCAAGCCCTGAGATGGCTGCAGCCTTGGATGGCACCTTGACCACAGCATGTGAAAACCCATCAAAGCTGTGACCAGATTCCTGTTCCACAGAATGGTGAGATAAGTGTTGCTGTCTCAAGCTGCTATGTTCTGGGGTAATCTGTTAGAGAGCAGTAGATAGATACAAGTACAGACCTTCCATTTTCACGGAAAACAACCAAGGCCAGAGAGGGAACGTAAGCTGCCTAAGGTCACATAGCAATTGAGGAGCAGAGGAGGAACTAGCGCTGAGCTCTGTCCATTACACTTCAGGATATAGAAGCAACACGTCTCCACCACTGTCATCCACATCAGGTCTTTCACCATAAATTCTAAGCCTTAATTCCTTCATCAATAAAATGGGATGAATAGTAACTAAGTGGAAGAATTGTAAACACCGAATATAAAAGAGCTAGTATCTGATGCACAGAAGGGGCTTAGTATATTGGAGTCTTTCTAGAAAGAAGCCTTACCCAATATCCTCTGTCTAGAATCTCTTAGGAAACAGAAGCAGCTGGTCAAAGGGGGAATCCTAAGAGCATACACATTTTATCTTAACTAAAAACATAAAGGGGTACCCGTGTGGATGGGGGGCAAGAGCTTTTCTTGGCATATATGTTTGTTTACTGGTGTCCTCTTCATCTTTCTTGCATAAAGCATTCCCATGGTGCAGTGTTTCCATTTCTTTAAAGTGCAAGGAGAATTTACAGACACTTAGAAGGAATCTGAGGGCAGAATCCTGGATTTTTATGACCCCTACCCCTATTCTTTTTTTTAAAGTCTTTCCAAAAGATTCAATTGAGCTTTCACAGAAACATTAACTTTCTTCCGTTTCATCCTTGCATTTCCGATTTTAAGACTGAGTTCAAGTTCATGATTACCAAGTATAATGGATATAAACAGGTGTGGTAACCACCCCAGTGCCTCCGTAAGGCTGTAACTCAATGACGGGGCAGAAGTTCACAGGCGAGTTAGTCACAGCTGTTCACCTCCAGCGTGCCACCCACATCACCCGATGTTTTGCAGGACAGAGAGAACCCTGGCTCATCCCATGGACTGAGTGAATGGAGAATGGAGCTCTTTTAAGGAGAATCTAATGTGTTGGTTACTTGGCAGTAAGGCAGAGCTGGAATGATTATCTTTATTTCCCAGTGAGAAACTGAGGGCCATGCCCCTGCTCACATAACTTTGTCATCACAGAATTAGCCCTATATATTTTTAATCATTGCAAAACATGATTAGAATAGTACAATGCAATCTTTGGGAACTAACATTTTTCACTCACCATTATAGTGTTAAGATCGTCCACATTGATGCATGTTGCTGTGGTTTGATTAGTTTGAGAACTGTGTAATATCCCACTCTTAATTGACCACGTTGATTCATCCATTGATGAGCGTTTCAGTTGTTTGTGGGTTTTTGCTCTCATGACCAGCGCTGGTATAACACCATGCATCCATGTGCCTGTTGTATAGTTTCAAGAGTTTTTCTTGAGAATCTATCCAGGATTTGAATATTCTAGGTCATTCTAAGTCATAGGTTTAAATGTTCAGCTTTCGGAGATAATGCCAAAGCCTTTTAGAGCGGTTCTACCAATTTCCAAGTCTACTGGCAGTACGAGAGAGTCTATGTCCTCTCCCCTATTTGGTATGGTCAGACTTCTGAATGCTTGCCAATTGAAAGGTCTAAGAGGGCTTCATTTCTTTCAATTCTTTGCGCACACCAGTGTCTCTTCTCCCTCAGGCCGTTGGGCAAAGCTGTCTCCTGGAGGGGACACCGCTCCCTTCCAGCTCCCGACTCGTCCATGTCCTTCTTCTCTCGGATCCCAGGGAAGACTTCCTCGACTACCCTTTCCCCATATTCTGTCTAGCACCTTGTTTTTTCTCTCTGGTCACAGTGTCAGCTCCATGAGGGCTGGAACTATGTCACTCTTGCCCATCCCCATTCCCAAGCTAGTCATGATTCCTGGGACCCAGTAGATGTTCAACATGTGCCTCTTAAATGAATGAATGAGTTGCTGGGGCTTGTCCGTACAGGATGCTTCTCATTGGGAGTCACCCTGGCCCCACAGCCAGTAAAAGTAAAAGCTTCATCTGGTTTCCAAAACCCCAGCCTTTTGTTTTCACCAGCAATAATTCTCTGCAAACCCTGCCAGTGAAATGCACGCCATTTGGGATGCATAAAACAAAATGGAATCATGTGCAAGACCTTTAGGGTGGGCCATGCTCTTTGTCCCAAGTCTGGGAGGCCACAAAGGCATGAGACAAGGCTGGAGGATGAGCTGGTGAGAGACAGGAGGTAAGCAGGAAGAGCAGCTACCTCCTTGCCTGCCTCCTCTCTCTCCGTTTGAGAAACATGGGGAGTGGAGTCGGGAGGGGTTAGCATGCATGCCCTGCATGTGGTCCAGGGATCACTCCTTTCCAGTGGGAACTTTGCTGATGGTGGGTTGTGTCTTGGGAAGCTCTGCTGATGGGGTGAGTTTGGCCACTGGCTTCTTACAAATGGGGGACTGGTGGGGTTTCTGGGAGAATTTGTGGGGCTCCATCAGGGCTGTTTGTTGACCTTTCACAAAAAATACTTACTATTGTACTGTTTGCTTCCTCTGATTGTTAACAAAGTACATGTACATCGTAGAAAAAGAAAAGCTAAAGAAAGGAATAAAATCAGTAAGCCTCCTCCCATCACCCGGATTCTACTGGTTCCATGCCACAGTATTTTCTTCTGATTTTCCCTCCCCGCTTGTTCATTCAGGAGAGGCTGGAGAATACAGAGTTTAAGAATATGGGCTTTATAGCCTGACAACCATGAGTTCAAATCCTGACTCTGCCTCTTGCTAGCTGACTGACCTAATGTGAGTTTAACTCCTCTGTTTTCCAATTTGTAAAATGGGGCATTAGCCCATCAGTAGTGCCCGCCTCTTAGAATGGTCTTGAGGATTGTAGTCTTGAGTTTATGCACATGAAGTATTCAGCACTGAATACATGTCAGCTACTGCAGTGCCCAATTCATTTAATCATTCAACAAGCACTTACAGAATACTTACTGTGTGTGAAGCAGTGGGTGAGGAGCTGAGTATGCAGAGGTGAACAAAACAAGCATGTTACCTTCCCTGGGGAGCTTACAGCCTCTTGGGGTGAGGGTAGGGGTGAGGCAAACACTATCCAAATACTATGCTAAGGAGTGTATAACCACGAGCTGTGTTTCGTTATAAACAAAAAGAATAGGGTACTCCAAGAAAGCTGCAGTTCAGCACAGAAGAAGGACCAAGGGGCGACGACGAGGGTAAGGTATGTTCAAGGTCCTGACGGCCAGCCTTGGGGGCTGGAGGGAGCTGAGTAAGAAGAGCAGCAGTGTGAGGTGGGGCTGGAGGGCCGACCCAGCAGCGAAGGCAGGGCCTTGCCGGTTTCCTTGAGGATTTTCAAAAATACACTTCACACGCAAACTGAATACTTATTATAGGCAAATGTGTCTCCAGTGCGCTCACACATGCCCACCCCCTGGGGTCTGCTCTTCTTTCACTTAGCATTGGAACATAGCTTCTCTAAAAAGGGCTTGTAAACATCATTGTAAATGACCTAACCTCGCAGTACTCTAGCGTATGGATGAATGTAGCATCCTTCACCCTGCCCTCCCTCCGTTGCTGGAGGTTTGGCTTGTTTGTCCCATTTAGGGGGCAGCCAGTGGCTGCTCTTTGTACTCCTGACAACTTTCCATGAGGACATGGCCCCAGACCATCCCACCCTAGAACAGGGGTTCCCACTGCACTGGGGAAGGTGGGGGTGTCCAGCTATCTCTCCGCCTTGCAGGCTCGGCCCAGGCTGGGCTCTGATGTCATGGAAAGTTAGCTGGCAGCTGCTGGCTCTCACCAGAGCTGGCTGAACCAGGCTGGCATCTGTCCCTTGACCACAGCTTGTAGCCCAACCCTCCCCTAAGACATCAAGGGCTCCGTCAGGGCCTTCTGGGGCCTCATTACTCCAGCTTCTGCCTTCTTATTTCATCTCTTTGTTTTGTCCCCACAGTGCCCTCCCCCAGTCACATCTGCTCCCAGTCCCCCGGGATGGGTTCCTCATGGGAACGGGGGTCTCTGGCCTGTTACTTATTATTTCCAAAGACAGTTTGTGACCAGGTAGGTCAGGGACAGACACTAGCTCCTTTCTCTGCCCTGTGGCTCTCCTGCAGAAAGCACATTGCAAAAGCAGGAATGAGGGGGCAGAGCAGGGAGCTGATGAGAGGGTTTCCCTGCAGAGACAGACGTTCAGGGGAAGGCCCTGGAAGAAGTGATTGACATGGGACTTAGAGTGGGTCTCATGATGGGGAAATCCCTCACCAGAAGAAGCCTACAGGGCCTTACCTTCCTGTTCTCTTTCTATTCTTAGGTCCATCCTGGGAATTTGGGAACTTTAAGGGCCTCTATGGGCCTGACACAAGGTAGAGGTTTGATAACTGTTTGAGTGAATAAGGAATGAAAAGACCCCTAGCCTCAGGATCATGGCACCCCAGAATGGAAAGGGCACGTGGAGATCATCAGTTCCATGTTCTTAACCTCTCTTGGGCAGGCACTTTTAGGAGAATCTGATAGAGGTTTAGTCTTTTTCTCCAGAAACTCACTCTTACCAAAACACACTCAATGCTTTTACTGTGATTTGGAGGGATCCCAAACCCCTGGAGTCTTTCCACAGACCCCTGATTGGTTAATGCTCTGATTTTGTAGGTGATGAAATGGATACCCAGAGAGGTCCAGGGACCTGCCCACATTCCCAGGAAGAGGTAGCCAGGCCCTTCTCATCCTCCTCCCTCCAGAGCTCCGAGCCCTGCACAGCTGTATCCCGGGTCTGCCATTCACCAGCTGTGAGATCTTGTCAAGATACCTGAGCTCACTGAACTTCAGTTTCCTCATCTATAAATGGGCATAAACAATCCTCATGCCCTGGGTCTGTGTTCATGCTAAGCGAGCGTGACTGTCAAGTCCCCCACGCGATGGCACCTGCCACTTCCTTACACCTGTCCCCTCCCCACAGCGTAGGTGGACGTTGGAGGGAGGCATGTGTACCACGTGATGCTGTGACAGTGACCTTGGTGCTGAGAACCTCCATGACACCAAAAGAGTTTCCACAGTTGGGCTTCCATCTTCTGATTTTTGACATTGAATGAATGCTGGTTCAAAGCTCCCTTTCCAGGTTTAGAACTCATGAAGTAATTTCTTTTCCAAAACAATATTCTTTGACTTTGTGGAGGAGTTATTTCTCCAGATCAGCTGGCTGAAGAGATGGCAGAGAGGCAGTGATTTAACCATGCCTTTAGTTGGAGGTGCGACGGAGTGGGCAGAGGGAATGTGGCCAAAGGTCTACCTTAGTCACCACAAGAAACCTGGTGACCTTGATTTTGAGCTGCAGCTAAAGGAGGTAAGTGAAGAAGAGTGGCCAGAAAAAGTTGTGGAGCTTCCTGGGGGACTGCAAAGTGTAAGATAAATGTCTAGAACTTGGGACTTCATACCCCTCAAAGCCTTGGCTCTTGCCCTCTGGTAAAGGATCACTTCTGTTCTGACTGCAAGTTTCACAAGGGCAGAAATTGTGTCTGATTTGCCTCTTAGACCCATGCACAGCCCAGTACATAGTAGATGCTCAAGAAATATTTGTTAAGTAAATGAATTGTCTGGACTGCAGCAGCATAGAGGCTGCCGGCCCCAGCCTTGGCCTGAGAACAGAAGCAACGCCAAATATTCTGGGTACCCATGGGTGTTCATGTGGACATGACCCTGCTCCCAAACCCCTTTTTGGCTTCCGTAGGCACTTGGTGTGTGGAGACATCCGCTGGCGGCCGGATGCTTTCCCATGCACGAGGCCCCACGGAGGCCACCAGGGAGTTGGGTATTGTCCTGCCCAGAAAGCTTCCACTTGGGTCATTAATAACACTGCATTTTATAAAAAGAAAGCCAGCTTCAAAGAGCTGTGGGTTTATGGGAAGAGCCTTGGATGGAAGTCATTATTGCTGCCCCATCTCACCCCCCCATTCTGTCTCCTCTGTCTTCCATTCAGCCCATGTTTGATCTTGTGCCTGGGCTTTCTTCTGTTGGCTCAGGGTCCAGGGGGAATGGACTATTGTGTCCATGGTGGGAAGGATGGGGAAACCCTTTGAACTGGCCTCGGGTCCATGAGAGGCGACAGGCACAGGGAGGCAGGCTAGGGAGATCTGGGGGTGTGAACTGAAGGCAGAGGGAGGTGACAAGCACTCACTGGAAAGTTCTTTGCCAGGTCAGGTGAAGAAGGGGGCTCTGGTTTGCACAAAGCCTGCCTCGAAAAGGACCGGAATCTTTTTTGCTCCAGTGTCCCTAACATACATAAAATAACATTCACAATGATAATGATAGCTCACCCTCAGCGAATGTTTTCTCTGTACCACGGTCTGTGCTGGGCAAGGGCATATTTCATTTCGTCTTCCCAACAGCTATTCCCTTTCACAGATGAGGAAACCAAGGTTCTACTACAGTCACTTCTTCGAGTCACACAGCTGACACCATTCTGCTGTGTGACCTGGGTAATGATGGGTCACCTCTCTGAATTCTGTTTTCTCATCTGTAAAGTGGAAAGGTTGAACTCACTGTATCTAGTTTTTGGTGCAAGGCACATGAATCTTGATGTAGGTTTTCTCTGATTATGGCAGGGAGAACCCGGTGGATGGACTCAGCATCACTGTCTGGCATCACCCTTGGTCTTCAGCTGCGGTCACAGTGGTCCCCATGGGTTGAAGGTAAGGGATAAGTGGCCAGCTGGAGGGATGGTGTCTTCTTTCTATATTATATCCTGAGAATGCAGCTGTGCCCTTCTTTTCAGGTACGCTCTTCCACTGTAGGTCATCTGTACCCCAAGAAGCTTCTTTGGGGAAGAGAAGGTGAAATAGGCAGGTGTTGCTTTGGAGGTTGAGAACTGGTGTCAAGAGTGGGACAGCTACTGACCTGTTGGCCCAACATCTCTTTATTTTCCCTTTCACTGGTGACATATTTTCCCTTTCCTCTGAAGGACATCATCCTCTTTATTCCATGTGATTCTGGCAGACATATCCATCCATTGGAGAGCCTTCCCATGTCCTTGTACTGTGGCTCACATATGATGTATCTCAGAATGCTTTCACTTCCGAGTCATGGAATGCACAGCTAACTTAAACAATAAAGACATTTAATTATCTCCAATAAGAACAAAATCTGGAAATAGAAATCTCTGAAATTTGGTGAAACAGCTGAATAATACCATCAAAGACTTAGATTTTTATTATTCTACTGATTTTATTGTGTTGGATTTTTGTCTTTAGGTTTGTTGGCTTATGGTGGCAAGAGGGCTGCAATGGCTTTTGCATCATGAATATGTTCAGAAACAGGGATGGAAGCATCTTTTTTCTTACTAACCTGGCTCTCACCAGACAGAGACTTTCCCAGAGGGTACCAGCATGCTTCCCCTTACAACTTACTGGCCAGAATGGAGCCGTCTGGCTACCCTCAACTACAAGCAAGGCTGGGAAAGTGAGTTTCTGACTTTTTTAGCCTTCGAAGTAGGATAGGGTAAAGAAGAGCAGAAAAATGGATACTTGGTAGATAACAAAGCTTGTTTGCCTCATAAAGACACAGCAATCATGTTGGTACAAAGAGTAAGCATATGGTGGAAGCAGGGCCTATCAGAGTCCTCTCTGGGATTTTACACAGGGATGCTCAAAAGAGATGCTCTACGTCTTCTCAAGTCAAATGGCTGAGCTCATGTAAGCTTGGGATTCTCTGTGGCTGTGGCCCTTTCCTTTCTCCTGCTGAGTGGAGGGATCTCGTCTTCAGAGGGAGAAAATGAGACCAACACAGAGTAAGCAGACCAAAGGATGAAGAAAGAGAGGTGGGGCAAGGGGAGAATGAACACATTTGAATTCCTGCCTTTGGACTTCGTGAATTTTACTTAAATGAATTCAAATTGGGTTTTAATTATTTACAGTCAAATTCTTCTGATTGTTTCCAGGCCCATTGATAACTTTCGGCATTCTAAGGACAGGTATCTTATTTCTCCTGGTGGGTCATGGGACAGAAATAGGAATCTTGAACCCTTCCAAGCACTTCTGATGCCTGGAAAAGGGACTTGGTCAGAGGCTTGAATCTACAGTCAACCTAGAAACCACAGACTGATTGCCATAGGCTAGATGAGGGCCCCAGTGTATGTCTTCTTGGGGGAGAAAGGGATATCAGTTACCACAATCTCGGTGATCAAGGCAGTTTCAGAGTCGAGCCCAATCCACATTACAAATAATAATAATAAAGCCAACACTTACAGAATGTCACTAAGTGCCAGTTTACATCTATTGTCTTATTTAATTCTTACAACAGCCCTCCTAGACCACTTTAGCAATGAAAGATGCCATTTTAGCAATAACAAATAAATTAAGGCACAGAGAGGTTTAAGAGAAATGCAACAGTCATGTAGAAACCATTTTAGCAATAATAATAAATTAAGGCACAGAGAGGTTTAAAAGAAATTCAACAGTCATGTAGAAACCTTTCTTCAAGTCTTCATTATTTCAAGAACTATCTTTTTTTTCCCCAACAGGTAAAATGCTTATGTGAATTGTGTGTATGTATGTAAGTTATACATCGGTGTATATGTATACAGTTGGCCCTCTGTATCCACAGGTTCTGCATCTGCAGATTCAACTAACAGTGGATGGAAAATATTTGGGAAAAAAAACAATAAAAATACAATAAAAATAATACTAATGAAAAACAATACAGTGTAACAACTATTTACATAGCATTTACACAGTATTAGGTGTTAAAAGTAATCTAGAGATGATTTAAAATATACAGGATGATGTGCCTAAGGTACATACAAATACTATGCCATTTTATATAAGGAACATGACCATCTCTGGATTTTGGCATCTGCAGAGATTCTGGAACCAATCCCCTACAGATCCAGAGTAACTGTATATTCACACTTTTCAGGTTTTATATTTGGGTAACTTCGATCAATACCTAGTTGTCTTAAACTAAAGTTGCCTCAATGTAAAACCTCAATTTTTTATTTTCACAGGTAGTTATAGGTAAAAATCCAGAGGTATCTTGCTTTATGGTGGAAATGAATACTGGCAGAATTGTGTATGGAGTGGAATATTATGAAGCTATGGGGATGAAAAGGTATTGGGTGGGGTTAACTTTCTTAGAGATCTTTTAAAGTAGGATTGCATTGGTTTTCTATTGCTGCAGAACAAGTTACCACAAATGTAGTGGCTTAAACCAACACACATACACAAAACCTGTCTCCCAGTTTCTGTGTCTCAGTAGCCTGGGCACAGTTAAGCTAAATCCTCTGCTTGGACTTCAATCCAGAAGTTGCTGGAGCTGTAGTCTCATCAGAAGCTGGGCTGAGGAAAGAACCATCCAAACTCGCTCAGATTATCTGCAGAAATCATCTTCTTATGGCTGTAGGACTGATGTCTCCATTACCTTGCTGTCAGCTGTCAGCTGCTGGCAGCTTCTAGAGGCCACCTCAGTTCCTTGCCATATGCGTCCCCACCACAACAACATGGCACTTTATTTCTTCAAATCCTGCAAGGGAGTCTTCTTCTCTAATCTGCCATAATGGAGACTTTTATAATGAAACATAATCATGGAAGTGATGTCACCTTACCTTTGTGACGTCCTATTGCTTGGAAGCAAGTCACATCACAGGTTTGTCCATCACTCAAGGGGAAGGGATTCTAAAAGGGCATGGCTCATGGGTGATGGGCGGGGGTCACTTTGGGTATATGTGCCATTGGATCATTCCTCAGATGCTTCTTGGTGGGGTTTTGGCTAAGGATAAAAGGGTAGCTTTGATGAACTTCAAGGCACTTGTGATGGTTAATACTGAGAGTCAACTTGATTGGATTGAAGGACATAGTATTAATCCTGGGTATGTCTGTGTGGGTGTTGTCGAAACAGATTAACATTTGAGTCTGGGGAAGGCTGACCCACCCTTAATCTGGTGGGCACAATCTAATCAGCTTCCAGAGAATATAAAGCAGGCAGAAAAACATGAAAATGAGGGATGGCCTAGGATCCCAGCCTACATCTTTCTGCTGTGCTGGATGCTTCCTGCCCTTGAACATCAGACTGCAAGTTCTTCAGTTTTGGGACTTTCTTGTTCCTGGCTCTCCTTGCTCCTCAGCTTGCAGACATCCTATTGTAGGACCTCATAATCATGTAAGTTAACACTTAATAAACTCTCCTTTATCTACACACACACACACACACACACACACACACACAGACACACACACACAGTGTAAGTTAATACTTAAAAAACTCCCTATAATGTAAGCTAATACTTAATAAACTCTCCTTTATTTATATATGTCCTATTAGTTCTGTTTCTCTAAGAGAACCCTGACAAATACAAATTTTGGTACCAGCAGTGGTTTTAGAGGAAAAGAATATTAAGAATGGAGTTCTTTTGTTGGTTTGGAGTTTCTGGAGTTGGCTGCTTAATATGCTTAGACCTCAAATGCTAAGGACTCTAATTCTAACAGTATGGAGAACACTGATAGTCCTTGGCATGAACTGTTTAGAGAGTTATGCAAAATAAATGCATTTGACACTCCTGATTCACTGCTCATGAGGGGCAAGGAGTTTAGTGACTGTATACATAGTACCTTTGACCCTATGTGGAGAACAAAGGAACATAATGAAACTGGTTGGCTGCTCCTAAGTTCAGTGGACAAAGTGATGAAAGAAAATGATGAACTCAGGGATTCTGTCTCCCAACTTCAGAAGCAGGTATAAGCCTCAAATCTGCTAGGATTGCCCTGAGTGAGAGTCTTATCTACTGCGGAGAAAGAGCTGAAAGTGTGGAAAAAAGACACAAGCTCTTATCTTATGAGCGGCTGACCTGCAATGAAAGGTGCATGCACAGCCTCGACAGGTGTCTACTGTTAAAGTGAGGGCATTGACTGGAAAAGATGGGACCCTGCAACTTGGAATGGGGACATGTGGGAGGAACCTCATGAAGCCAGGGACACTGAGTTTGTAAACGCTGATGAACTTTTTTGCCAGTAGGAACAGCTTCCACATCCCCAGTAGTGGCAACATCCCCTCCAGGACCCAAGCTGCCATCAGCCTTTCCACCTTTGTCCGAGGAGTAAAACCCTGTACTACCTGAGGCAACAGTGATGGCCTCCCCTGAGGCAGTTGCCAGGCAAGAGAATGTTGATTTTCCTCAGGAGCCACCCCTGACACCTCTGTTTGCTTCTAGACCTATAACTAAAGTCCTGGCAGGCCCCTAGAGGTGAGATTGAGAGTGTGACCCATGATGAGGTGTGCCACACTCAAAAAGAACTGTTTGTGTTCTCTAATTTATATAAACAGCAGTCTGGAGAACAGTCATGGGAGTGGATATTAAGGGTATAAGATAATGGTGGAAGGAACATAGAGTTGGATCAGCCTGAACTTATTGATTTAGGCCCACTAAGTAGGGACTCTACATTTAATATTGCAGCTTGAGAAGTTCAAAAAGGTTCTCATAGTCTATTTGCTTGGTTGGCTGAACTGTGGATTAAAAGATGGCCCACTGTGAGTGAGCTGGAAATGCCTGATTTCCCTCAGTTTAATGTGGAGGAAGGGATCCAAAAGCTTAGGGAGATGGGGATTGTGGAGTGGATTAGTCATTTTAGACCTACTCATCCCAGCTGGGAGAGTCCAGAAAATATACTCCTGACCCATGCCTGTCAAATAGATTTGTGAGGGCAGCACCTGCATCTTTGTAGAGCGGAAAGTGCTAAAACAAACAGCACTCATACATGTCAATAGTCCAGCTGGCATGCCATTCAGCATTTTGGTGAGCTGGGTTGATAATAACCAAGTGAAGAGGAAACTATAGCTCTCTGCTTGAATTCCTTGATACCGAGGCTGGTTTGCAAACCCCAGACTGGCTGACATATTCTACTCCTGCTGGGAGACCTTCTCTTGTAGTTTTAGAGATTGGCTGAGACTGAGAGAATGATGACAAATGTCTGGGCCTGGATGGGGAGCCCTAAAGCCCAGACATTTCTCATAACTGGATACACCAGTGGTTTTCCTGCATCTCTGGCTTTTTAAGTTCCCCCTAACCTTCTCAACAAGGAGTTGCTCATCAGGTGTATTAGCCTGTTCTTGCATTGCTATAAAGAAATACCTGAGACTGGGTAATTTATAAGAAAAGAGGTTTCATTGGCTCATGGTTCTGCAGTCTGTGCAGGAAGCATGGCAGCATCTGCTTCTGGAGAGACCTCAGGGAGCTTTTACTCAAGGTGGGAGGCAAAGTGGAAGCAGTTGTCTTACACGGTAGGAGCAGGACTGAGAGACTGCGGAGGGGTGCCACACGCTTTTAAATAACCAGATCTCATGAGAACTCACTCGCTATCACAAAGACAGTACGAAGAGGGGATGGTGCTAAACCGTTCATGAGAAACCACCCCTGATCCAGTCAGCTCCCACCAGGCCCCACCTCCAACATGGTGGATAACCATTTGACATGAGATTTGGGCAGGGACACAGATCCAAACCATATCATCAGGCAACTGCCAAGCACAGGAGGAGGAAGGCCTAGAAGGATTGGGCGGATTCTGACTTACAGGCTGTAATTCTGCAGCGTGCTCTTTCTCTGGGTCCACTGGCTTCTGTGTCCTTGCCCTCTGGTTCTGCACAGTGGCACAGCCCCGCCTCTTCACATTTTCCTGCATCATCCAACAGCCTGGTCTTGTCCAGTTGCTTGCTCCGAGGTCTTGACTGGTTGCTTTTTCCTGAGCCTACTCATTCATTCATTGATTCATTCAGTGTATATTTACTAAGCACTTAGGATGAGCCAGGCACAGGCTAAGAACAGGTATACAATTCCTGTGAACAAAATGAAAAAGGGGACAAAGTCCATGCGTCCTTGGAGCTTGGAGCAATAGACATATGAACTAACATGAACAAATAAATGTATTTAAAAAGTCAGGTGGTGAGAAGTGCAATAGCACAATGAAGAAAATAACACAAGAGTTTCAAGAACAAGGCTGCTGCATTATACAGGTGGCCTGGGGAGGCCTTTGGCAAAATAGCAGCTGATTACAGACCTCTGGGTCTCCGGGGTGAGCATTCCAGGGTGAGGAACCCCGAGGCAGAAGTGTGCTTGATGCATTTGAAGAAAAGCAAGAAGCACTGTCGCTGGAAAGAGTATGGCCAGGGCATCTCTGAGAAGGAGCTGTTTAAGCCAAGACTCAGCAAGAAAAAAAGTCAGGTCTTCAAAGTCAAGGAAAGAAGGGTTTACATGAGATAGATTTGTAAAGCATGATGCCTGGTGCATAGAAAGTGCTTTATCAGTGAGGGACGTGACTTCTATTGGATTCCCTATCAGGGAGATGGTGAGCAAGGAAGCCTCAAGGTTAAAGGCTGCTGGTCACCACAGCCCTTACTTACTAAGTGGCTTAAGGAAACTGCCTGAGCCTGAGAGCGGGGCAAGCCTGTATTAATTTCTGTTACTGACTCATTGCCCTTGCTGCTATGTGGAGAGGGCTAGAATGTTTGTAAGCTGGGCACCACGGGGAAAAGAGTGATGATTTCTGTGGCTGGTGGCTGGATGTTCCCTGATCGCCTTTATGTCTCCCTTCTTCTATCTCAGTCCTTTTCTTCACCCCACAAAAGGCCTCAGAATCCAGGAGGAGATGGACTGACAGCGATTATATTGACACCAGGTGTGGGTAGTTTGTAGAGAGCTTTCACGTCTCATCTACTTCATCATCAGAACAGCTCTCTAAGGGAGAGGAGGGGGAATCTATCATCCTGTGAATTTCACAGCTGAGAAGCTGAGTCCCAGAGAAGCTGTCGAAACATTTACTAAGTTTTGGGATGTTGGGAGGGTTTGCTTTTATAGTCAAAGAGCCCAGGAATACCTCATCTTTTTGCTGTTTCCACGCGTTGAGGGAGGGGCGCATGAGTGAGGGTAGACAGCTCTGAAGGGGCGATGCTAGAAAGGTCAGCTCAGTGGTTAACCAGGCCAAGCCGAGCACATCCTGGGGCCAACCCACTTGCCTGCCAGAAGACGAGGCCACATGTCCCCATGGTATGACAAGGACATTCCTCTCCACTGCTCAGGCCAACCTCAAGACAGAGAAGAAACCAAGTGGGATTATGAGCTGATGCAATGAGACACAAGCTTATAAACCACTCCTTGTGGTCCCTGTTCAGGGGAAGGCCACGTTCATCAGAGTCTCTCTTCTCTAAAGTTTTTCTCCACTAGTCCCCTGGATATTAATCAACTTGGCTTTGCCAAGCTTCTCAGGTTCCTCTGTGACCGCTTGCCCTTCGTCACCGTCCCTCCTACTCTTCCCAGGGGCTTCACAGGGACAGGAAGCTCACCTACTTGCTCATTTCTTTCTTTCTTCTTGGTTCCATCCAACCATTTGTCTGTCCATCCATACATCCCTCCACCCATCTCTCTGTCCATCCATCCATCCATCCATCCAGTCTTAGAGTCATTACTGTGTGCTAGGGATTATGAGGATGGAAGACGGGTGGGCTCTGCCTTGCCAGATCCTGGTTTCTGTGATCCGTCAGGCTGCATGGACAGAGGGGAAAGCATGAGGGAAGGGTTAGCAGCCATTGTGATGGTGATGCTGTGTGTGGGGGGGTGGCACTTGGGATGCTCTACCTGAGGCTCAGTCTTTCCAGGAACAACTAGAATTGGAAAGGCAGGAACCTGCTATCTCCCCAATGGTCATGGGGAGATAGATGCCTAAGAACCTTCTGGATTTGATGTGATGCCATGGGCTTTTCCTACGAGCTGACAACCTTTTCTCTCAGAAAGAGGAGCTGGACTTCTTATAGAAGCCCCAATGCCTTACAAAAGGTAGAAGCTGATCTTTAGATATACCTTCCAACCAGACATTTCTCTTAGCAGCTCTCCCCCTCTATTCATCCTCAGAGTGGCCCTTGTGAAGCACAAATCTGATCATATCCCTCTCCTGCTCAGCAACTGTCTATAGCTCTCCAGTGCCTTTGAGAAAAAGTCTAAGCTTCTTTGCTTTGCCCCATGGTTTCTTTTCAGTTTCACCTTTCGCTGCATTCTTCCCAGAACTCAGTGTGCCGGTTGATGATCACAGGCTCTCAGGCCCCCAGGCCTTCTCTCAACTCTGTTTCTTCTGCAAGTCCTATGCTGGTAAACTGGCGATTGAGAAAAAATCAAAATGAAAGAACCCCTGAGTTGTAGCATGTGTCAATTTCTGTGGTGTGGGCCAATTTTAAGCTACTGACATGACACCATTGAACGCAAAGCTGAGTGGGAAGAAACCCAAAGTATCTGTCCTCGCGAGCCCCTTCCCGTACTCCAGCGGAGGCAGTACCGCTTTCAAGTTAAGAGTGCCGCACTCCCAGTTCCCTGCTGTCAGTGTGTGACCTCAGGCAAGCTACTTAAACTCTTCGTGCCTCAGTTTTCCCTTCTCTAAATGGGGAGAGGGATCCCACGTTGTTCCTAGGATCGTTATCAGAAGGAAATGAGAGGATGCTTTATGGTGCTTAGCACCATGCCTGGCTCATGATGAATGCTTAATAAATGTCAACCATCGCCATCTGCCAGTGAAACACTTTCACATCTTGTGTCCTCAGCTCAAACCATCTCCTCCCCAGAGCCTCCTGTGATTTCTTCATTGAGCTAAATTATTCAGTTGACACTCCAAAGCACATTATGCTCATTCATTTCTTTACCACTGAAGTCGTTTTACCTTGAAACATGGTTGGCTCTAAAGCCGCATGGCTGGCCTGGGCCTGATGCCTTGCTGTTTCCTCGGTGTTTGGTAAAGAACACAGTGGATGCTCAAATCCATCTTTAGGGGAGATCAGTGAGCTTGTGCATGAGACATGGATGTGTGAGGGATTAGGGAAGGAAAGGAGGCAGAGATGTGGATGGGTGTGCAGAGGACGGATAGTGGCATTCATTGGATGATCCAGTGTGTGTATGCGACAAGCAAGGACATCTGGCCAGGTACGCCTACCTAGAGAGCCAGGTGGCCATCATCCCTCAGAGCTGAGAAGGCCACAGCCCTTCCAACTTGGGGAATGGCCTCAGCAGCTGGCTCCCAGGGAGGGGCTCCTGTGTGACAGCAAAGCCTGCAGCCTGGCCATTAGACAGCAGCCAGCATGGGGCTGCAACCCAACGGAAAAATAAATCCCCATCATGCCAGACGTGCTTACTTCCAGACTGAGGGAGTTAATAAAGTGACTCTGAGGTGGTTTGGAGCCACTGTGGAGGGCTGGGGAGGAATTTTCTCATTTCTCGTAAAGCTTTAATTAGTGTTAGTCACTTTGAGTGATTATGGGGACTTAAAATAGCCACCGGCAGGGAGTTTTAATGACACATTTGAGGCCATTTTGTTTGTTTCCACAGGGAGCTGAGCTGGGCTTGTAAAAGACACACATTCGTCTCCTCGCCGGGCCACAAGCGACTGGCAGCTCTGTGAAGGCAGGGACAAGTAGGGCTTGTCTGTGTGACCCCATGATTGACACAGTGGCTGGGACATCAGAGAGGCACCACAAGCCTAAATGGACTGCCACTCACTGGCTGAGGGGGCCTGTCAGCTCCTACCCGGTCCCTGGTTTGTTGCATTCTCTAGCACTTCTGTTCCAAGCGTTTACTTTTCATCTGTTTTCCCCGCTAGAATATTAGTGTTCTACTCACTGCTGTATTCCCAGTGCCCAGATGGAGTAGGAGCTGAACAGAAGGATGGATGAGGTGGGACCCATCTTCCAGAAGTGCCCCTGGGATTCTCAGGGGGGCACCTGTATCACTACCACCCCGTGGACCTGCCTTCTAGACAGCCGAGATCTGCTTCCAACCAGCTTGGTTTTGTTTGTTCCACAAATTCCTCTGCAGGCACAGCCATGCTTCTCTCCTCCTGTTGCCCATAACACCCTAAGAAACATCCCCTGAGGAAAGAATCCCAGAGTGGTCATTGACGCTGTAGTATGATTTTCAGGCAGTGTCTCTGTATGTCTCCACTCTCGTCATGAGAGGACAGGATTTGCTGTCTTTGTGAATTTATCTTGAATGTCAAAAAGGGTGGAGGAGGGTTTAGTCCCGGCTCTCCCTGAGGGGAGTTTAGTATGTAACGGTGAAGATCGTTAAGTTTGGAGTCAGGCTGTGTGGGTTCAAATCCTGGCTCTGCTATTTCCTAGCTTTCTCTCTTTCTCCCTTTCCTCTTGACAGTTGCCCACCCTGGAGTGTGGTGGCATGATCTTGGCTTACTGCAGCCTTGACCTCCTCAGACTCAGGCAATCCTCCTGCCTCAGCCTCTTGAGTATCTGGGACCACGGGTATGTGTCACCCCACCCAGCAAATTTTTTTTGTCCTTTTTGTAAGAGACAGGGTTTCATCATGTTGCCCAGGCTGATCTCAAAGTCCTGGGCTCAAGCGATTCGCTCACCACGGCCTCCCAAAGTGCTAGGATTACAGGTGTGAGCCACCGTGTCTGTTCCCTAGCTTTCCCTCTTTCTTTTTTCTTTTCGTTTTTGAGACAAGGTCTTGCTCTGTTGCCTGGGCTAGAGTGCAGTGGTGTGATCAAGGCTTACTGTAGCCTTGACCACCTGGGCTCAAGGGATCTTCCTGCTTCAGTCTCCTGAGTAGCTGGGGCTATAGGCACACACCGCACTTGCTAACTTTTTATTTTTTATTTGTAGAGGCTGGGTCTTGCGATGCTGCCTAGGCTGGTCTTGAACTCCTGGGCTCTAGTGATTCTCCTGCCTCAGCTTTCCAAAGAGTTGGGATTACAGGTGTGAACCACTGTGCCAGGCTCTGCTCCTAGCTGTCTAATCTCAGTTTTCTCATTGAAGAAGGGGCACATCAGGATGTGTATTTCACTGACGTGTTGTGAAATACCACACAGAGGTACGTAGTGGACGCCCAGTCAATGCCAGCCACTGCAATTTGTGGCTGGGCATGTCCTTGGAACCTCGGGTATGTCTGTCTCCTTCTCTGTGCCTCAGTGTCACCCCAGGAGGCACAGGCTGTGGACTCTCACTAGCCCGAGTTCATTTCCCATGCCTGCCACTTTCAACTGTGTGACCTTGGGCAAAACACTTTTCTTCTCTGATCTCTGTTTCTTCATCCCCACAATGGGGATCATAAATCTCTGTCATCCATGACACAAAGTCTCAGCATCTGCCATGGATGTCAGGTCCATGCTGGTCATATTGATTACTTCCCCATCTCTGAGTGAACACTGTGGCCCGGCCTGTCTCTCAGGCCCATCCTTCCCCTCCTATTTGCTTGGGCCACTGCTCTCTGAATCCCCTGCTCCCTACAAGCATGGCATGCTCTGTCCATCCTCCAGACCCCGAAGAATGGGCACCATTGCAGTCACTTCAGGCAAAGTCCAAGCAAGAAGCCAGCCCTGTGCTGACCGAATATCCATCCCTGCTTTCTCACCTGTTCAGTTTCCTCATGCCTCCACAAATGCTCCCTTTTCCCAAGGCAGGCCACATCTTAGAGGATCAGCTCTGTGTGGGGATTGGAGTCAGGAAGATTCAGGGGAGTCTCTGCCTAGGGAAATGGGGATGGGGCTCCTGGGAGAACCCACCAATAGCGCGTCCAGTAGCTGGGGAAACAGAGACTGAGAAGGGGTAGCAACCCTTCATGGCTCTCCCACCTGCACTAGAATCATGTCCAGATGCCTTACCAGCAAGGTCACTCCCCCGCCCCACCCCACCCCGCCCCACTCACCACCCTTCCGCCATGCCAGGCTTCCGGTGCATCGCTTGGTCTTGCTCGTTCTTACTTCATGACCTTTGCGTGCTCAGTTCCGTCTGTCTGGGACCCCTTCCTTCTCTCCGTCTGGTCCATATCTACTCACCTTTTAGTTTTCTTCTTAAATGTAACTTTCTTGGGAAGGGTATCCCTGACCAGCCTTGGATGCTTTAGGGTCCCTCTGTTAGACACAGCCACCGTGTCTTCTACGATATTGTCACAGCCTTCATCAGAAATACCTGCAATCAGTCAGTTCATCAACTGTGCTGTGCGTTAATCCGTCAGTTCATCAATTGTATAATGGCTGCCTGCACTAGACTCTAAACTCTATAATGGCAAGAATGGAGTCTGTCTTGTTTGGCTGGTAGGTGTCTGCTTTTGTTACCAGGTAATATTGTTTGAAAGGAACATAATCGTGTGTTAATTCAACAAACATTTGTTGAGCACCTACTATGTATCAGGTACATGGAATTCTTACTCCCTGCTCTCAGGGGGCTGGAGCCTAGGGATCAAGACTGACATGGAGAGACAAAGTTGGAAAAGTACTGCACTGGGGGAATGTTCTGGGTGTTATAGGATGATAGAGCAAGGGATCACAACCTGCTATGGGGTTTTGAGTGTGGATAAAGTGAAGGCTTGCAGGGTTTTACAGGGGCAGGCAAATCAGAGTTGCATCTTTACAGATGCATAGGAGTTGAAAGGGCATTCCAGGCCTGTGTACAGCATGTGCAAAGGCCCTGAGGCACCCTGGAGCAAGGTGTGTTTGGGCATAGAAAGCGTTTGGTTTGGTTGGAACTTAGGACCTGTTGCGTGGGTTGTTGGGAGAGGCAGCAGGAGAGGGAGCAGCAGTCAGAGTTTGGGTTTCATCCTCTAGGCCAGTGGTTCTCAAGCCAGGACAATCTGCCTTTCCCTACCCATCCTGGGCACATTTGGCCATGCCTAGAGACATTTTTGATTTTCATACCTGGGGTGGAAGAGAAGGAAATGGTACTACTGGCATCTAGTGGGTAGAGGGTGAGAGAGGCGACTAAACATCCTGCAATGCCCAAGAAGGCCCCCCACAACAAAGCAACACCCAGCCCCAAATGCCAGTAGAGCGGAGGTTGAGAAACCCTGCCCCAGGCCATCCGGTTCTGTTAGTGTGACGTAAGAAATCTTAAAAATTGTTATTTCCAAACGGTGTGGCCAACGGCCTGCAGAGCAACATTCCCAGGTTTTATTGTGACCACTGCATACATACCTCACCCATGACTCTCCCTCTGTGAGAAAGACACACTGTGTGATAGGAAACACAAAGAGAATGTGAAAGACGACTATCAGAAATGGATGGAAGAGCAGGCTCAGAGCCTGACTGACAAAATAGCGGCTGCATCTCAACAATGGAAGATACCTTCTCCTCCATTCTCTGCTCCTCCTCCTGCAGGGGCGATGGTACCACCTCTCCCCAGTCTTCCGGGTCCTCCTTGCCCTGGTATGATGCCAGAGTCCCACACGGGGGACCTCCCTTGATGCCAATGGTGGGCCCTTCTCCTCCCAGGATGATGCCAGTGGGACCCGCTCCCAGAATGAGGCTGCCCGTGGGAGGCCACATGCCAATGATGCTCCAATGATGAGACCTCCAGCCTGTACCATGACGGTGCCCACTTGGCCTGGAATGACTCAGTTAGACAGATAAAGATAGAGGGGAGGCCTTATTATATCAGTTTTATGTTATCTGTTCTGCTTCACCAGGAGATCATGCTGCTGTGATGCTGGGTTTTCTTTCTTTTTTTTTTTTTTGAGATGGAATTTTACTCTTGTTGCCCAGGCTGGAGTGCGCCTCCTGGGTTTGAGGGATTCTCCTGCCTCAGCCTCCCTAGAAACTGGGATTATAGGCATGCACCACCATGCCTGGCTAATTTTTTTGTATTTTTAGTAGAGACGGGTTTTCTCCATATTGGTCAGGCTGGTCTGGAACTCTCAACCTCAGGTGATCCACCTGCCTCAGCCTCACAAAGTGCTGTGATTACAGTCATGACCCATGGCGCCTGGCCGATGCTGGGTTTTCTAAACAGCATGAGGAAGATCACTCTCCTGTCCTGTCAAAGAGGATAGTTTTGGAGGGGAGAAGTGGGACCAAAAGATGCAGTTTTCATTTGTATTGGGAAATGTGAAAATAAAATTGTCAACTCTTTTAGCTAAAATATTTGTTATTTTCAGAGAACGTAATAGTGACACGAGTTACTCTTTACAAGATACATTTCTAACTGTAGGCCTTGGGGGTAGAGGAAATGAAGGAAAAAATATAAAAATGTATTTATTATCATTGAACTGTACACAAACATGATAAAAATGGTAAATTATATTTAAAAGTTAAGGAAAAATACAGACCCCAAACCCACCTGGGTACCAAGGTGCTAGCTGCTGGCTTGGTGGGTGGGGCTTGGGGGGTGTGAGAGAATTTAAGGGCATTCAAGGCAGCAATGACACCCTAGGGTGCACCCCAGAGACTTGTTTAACCCCTTCTTCTCCTGCTAACAGGTGGCTTTGGGCCACTTTCTTTAAACTGCTTGCTCTCTGGCTGAGCACGGGCTAGACGGGGATGGGCAGACACTCCACCCCACCCCAGCAGGTGAGATGGAGAGTTCTTGGGCTCTGGAGCCAGACCGCACAGGATCTAATCCTAGCTCAACCCTTTACACTCTGTGAGAACATCTGCAAATTACTGAGTCTGCCTTTGCCTCAGTTTCCCCACCTGGGGACCATGCCTGCTTGGCAAGACTGCTATAAAAGTGAAGTAAGTTGATGAAGAGAGGGGTGGTTAAAGCCAGGCATGTTGGCTCATGTCCGTAATCCCAGCACTTTAGGAGGCTGAGGCAGGAGGGTGCCTACAGCCCAGGAGTTCGAGGCTGCAGTGAGCTATGATGGTTCCACTGCACTCTAGCCTGGGCGACAGAGGAAGACTGTCTTTTAAAAAGATAGAAAGTGAGGGTGGTGGGGAAGATCCAAGCCATGATGATGTGATGTACATGTGAGTCCTGGCTCTGTCAATCACTCGCTGTGACTTTAGACAAATCACCTAACGTCCTGGGTTTCCTCATTTGTAAAGTGGGGAATAATGCGGTACCTGTCTCAGTGTGTTGTTCTGAGGATCCGCTGAGACAACGCACCTCAAAGAGCCCAGCCGGTGCCGGCACACAGCGAGCACTCAGCACATGCTGTTGTCACCACCAACACCCCATGGGTAAATGATCCCAGATCCTCGCTCGGAGCCCGGAACACGGTAGGTGCTGGGGAGCAGTGTGAATTCCTTCCATCTTTGCCGGCTTGGCCCTGCCCGGACCTTTCTGTTTGTGCAGCCTGCCTTGCACCCCCATCCCCCCGGGGCTCTGGGAAGAGGGCAGCCACCCTAGGTCAGGGCAGGGCCTGGAGCAAGACGGGTCTCCAGCTTTCAATTTCTGCAGCTCCCCTTTCCCTTCCCCATCCCATTTCATCTCTATTCGCTTCCTGACTGCCCCGGCTCTTCCTCTTTCCTTTTGAAATCCCTGCTGCTGTCCAGGTTCCTCCCGCTACACAAAGGCCTCTTGGATTCCAGACTCAGCCCCAGAGGGCAGCTCAGTAATTCAATTACTCCTCTTTTCCTCCCCCTTTTCCTCTCTCCTCCTTTTTACCTTTCTTTTCTTTTTTTCTTTTTAGATCAAAAAAGAAAAGAGAGACATATGACCCCCAGAAGACGCTGTGACTGAAAATTCCCTTCTCAGCTGCCAGCCTGGCTAATGAAATACCAAGAATTTTGTCTCCTCAGAACACGTGTGTGGGGCATTGGATATGTGTTCTTTGTCTGGGGCTTCTTTCTTCTGCCTCCAGTCTGATGCTCGGGACCCGGATAAGTTTCCTACTGGAGACACGATGGCTGTCCCCTCTGTCTGTCCAGCCTGGCTTTGGGTAGCCTTCGCTTGAACCCAGAAAGAGAGTCTGTCTCCAATAAGGCCTTTTTCCCTTTCTGAGCATCACATTTATTCTTTGCAGATTTCACACATGTGAAATCTGTGGATGGATTGTTGCCTGGAAGAGAGCAGAACACAAGGCTGGGGACAGGGCAGTAGTCGAGGGCTGGAGCCTGGGCTCCATCCTCGGGCTGAGCCCTCTGTCTATTCGGGGTGGCAAGTCACTGCCCCTGGCTGGGTCCTGCTTGCCTGTAGACTATGGTTCAGCTTTCATATGTGGACCTAGGTGTATCCACCAGGTGTCTGACTCCACGTTAGAGCCTGTGGACAGAAATAGCAAAACTGTGCCTTGGACCTTCAGGAGCTTGGGGAAGGTGGTCTTGGAAGGGCTTGCTGGCCTTGATTTGCTAAAAGCATCCAAGGAAGGTTCAAGAAAAGACATCTGAACTGATTTAACCAAGGGCTAATGGGAAACCAGGTAGCAGTGGTAGATTTTCTATTGCTTTTTTAGTGACTTTTTTTTATACCAAATAGACTCACTGAGGTAAAAAGACTCCCAGTATTCAGCTGTCCCGATGCCTTTCCAATGCATGAAGTTCTTCAAAAACGTGGAGGCCAGTTGCTCTCCTCCACTCGCCCTAGAGAGGAGCCTTCCCTAGGGGGCAGCATATAGCATCGTGAGGCAGCTCTGCCTCTCCCTAACCCCACCTCCCTCTTCCTCCTTCTGTCCCCCAGTGGCTGCACACAAGAGTCTAATCTCTGCCCCACAAGACAGGTATGGAAACATGGGGACCACGTTTCCTTCCACCCTCCTTTTCCAGCCTAAATTTCCCTGTCTTCTCCCAAGTTTGACTGCTGCACTCAGGACCCCCAGGGGGTCAAAGATGATGGAAAGAGAAAAATGACAGGCCAATGGGGGTGGAGTGACATTGGGAAGCAGGAATAGATTCACAGGTAATTTACAGATTAACGAGAATGATAGCACAGACTGGGAAACCTACTGGAAGCTCTTCCCCAATATGGCGGATGGCAAAGAAGACAGGCTTCTGTTTCCAGTTGGGAGGGAGGTCCAGAGGATGAGGGCACTCTGCCTTTCCCTACCTCTGTGCTTTTGCTCAAGGCTTTTCTTTCTTCCTGGAGTGCTCTGCCTCCCCACAGCTCTGTACAGTCAGACCCTGCCCATCTTTCACTGCTCAGCTCAAATGGCGCCTCCTCCAGGAAGCCTCCCCTGATCTCCCAGCTGGGAGTTGCTTTTCCTTCCTTCAAACTCTCATTGCATTTTGCCCGGACTGCTCATGAGCCATGTAGAACTTTCCCTGCCCTGTGTTTTAGGTAGGTTTGTACAGAAACACTGGGTTGCAAACTACTTGGGATGTTGCTGGTTATGTCTTAATCACTTGTAAATCATCCATAGCACTGAGCACAGGGCTCAACTGCTGTTTATGGAATGAATAAGCAAGAGACATACAACAGGAACCGGGCTGGGTAATGCGTGCTTTACGTGTATTGCTGCATTGCGTCCTCACCCAACCTTAACAGGTGTGGACTGTTGATCACTTTGCAGATGAGGAAACCACATCCCGCAGAGATTCTACCGTTTTCCCAAGATTGCAAAACTGATGTCTTTCTTTCTTTTTTTTTTTTTTTTTAAGATGGAGTTTTGCTCTTGTGGCCCAGGCTGGAGTGCAATGGCACGATTTTGGCTCACTGCAACCTCTGCCTCCCAGCTTCAAGCGATTCTCCTGCCTCAGTCTCCGGAGTAGCTGGGATTACAGGCATGTGCCACCACACCTGGCTCATTTAATATTTTTATTAGAGACGGGGTTTCACCATGTTGGTCAGGCTGGTCTCAAACTCCTGACCTCAGGTGATCCGCCTGCGTCGTCTTCCCAAGTGCTGGGATTATAGCCATGAGCTACCCGCGCCCTGCCTGCAAAACTGATTTTGTATAGAGCTCTCGCTGCTGGTTTCTCCCAGAGCAGCACGTTTCTCACACGTGGCCACAACAGTGGCTTGGTACTCACGTCGTTGCGGGGGATGACTTTTAAAACTTTAATCCTTATATACTTGCTTTAACGTATAGTATAAAAAATATAATGAGGACAGTGAACCTGTCATTTTACAGATGTTATTGTGTAACGTGAAGCTAAAGAGGTATTTGAGTTTTTAAAAAAATCAGAGAGTTAGCAGGGGATGAAATCTGAAAGCAAATACTAATTAAATCATAATTCTCAATAAAAGTTCCAAATGTGGTTTAGAGATGCTGGAAGTTTGTGAAACACTGATATGAAAGAATCCACAGCCTACAGAGGAGTTGAAAAAAAACTTCAAAAAGTTATTCAGAATAGTAATTCCGTATAAACTGGAAAAAAATTGGACAATTGAGAAAATTGAGAAAAATTAAAATCGTCCTCCACCCCTCAGGGAGGTGCTGTGTACAGCTGGCAATGTTAGCTTGGTGGGGTGTGGACCCCAAGCAAGGTGGCACTTCCCTGGTGTCCTTGCGAGCACACCCAGAACCTGGCCTCCGGCTGGCTTCAACTGACAGTCAAAGCCATTGCAGCTGACGCTGAGACCTCTGGCTCTATGACACCCGCCCATGGCTAGGGGGATGCCAGATCTGGCACTGCGGGCAATAGGTTTGTAATCCTGTTACTCCTACCTCCCAACCAGGTGTTCAAGGCCCACCCCAGAGACTTGTGTGAGCTTCCTGCTTCAGTCCCCTCTTAGTGCAGCAGCCGTCATTCCTTGGTCAGCTGTTTTGCTGGAGTTTATTTACATGTCTAACTTCTTCTCTCAAAACCCCGTAGCTCTCAGGGGGTCTGATCCATTCAGTGCTTTGCATAGAGCTTGGCACACATTAGGTACCGAATAAGTGAAAAATATGCAGCCCTGCAACCCTGTCTGGAGACCATGATATACCAAATAGGTCCAGAAACCCAATGACACCTAGAGGAAAAAAAAACAAAAACTTGAAGAGTCTTAACTATCTATCCCTGAGACAAATTGTTTCTGTTTCTTATCATATTCTTTCTGACTTTTCCTAAAAAGTAATTACTGGCTCTCTATGATTAATCAGTCTTCTACGTATCTGTCTATCTGTTTAGTTCCACTAGGAGGCCAGTGTTGCTTTTTTAGGATACCCAAGAGTTGAGGACAAAGAGTGTCATTTACTATAATGAGTAGCTGTTTCTGACCCAGATTCCTTGGTGTGTCTTCCAGTTTAACTCGTTAAATCATTATAGCTGTGTTGAAATATAAAGTGTTATTCTTCCTCCTTCTACAGAGAGGAAACTGACGCTCAGAGAGGATAAAGACTTGTGCAAGAGGATTGCGTTAGTTATTAGTGTGGTTCACCAAATATTTCTGGTTTAACTTCACAGCACAGAGAGTGTGATTGTAGTTCCTTTGGAATCAACTTATGGCCAGGTATTGTTTTGGTCAATAACATGTGAACACCTCATCCCCTTCTACTGCCCAAGTATTTCCCATGGTAGAGACCCCAACAGCCTTGATTCTGGAAGGAGAGTATCCTGGAGCAAAGCCTTCCCCACCAGCTTGCAATGACTATGTAGCGTGAGCAGGAGTTGGACCTCGTTTTCAGCCCCTGAGTCTTGGAGAGGTTTGTTATTGCGACATAACCCAGACCGTCCTGAATTAAACAGCTACAAAGTGAGGGAGCTGACAGGGCTGGAATTTGAACCTCTTTCTGACTCTGAAGCTATTGCTGTTCCTGCTATTCACCTAGTACCTGGGACTGTGTTTTGAAGGGACTTGGAATGTGCTATGGGGAGAATTCAGAATGTTTGATGTGTTGATAATTTACATATGAAAAAAAACTCCTCCCTTGCAAGTCTCTTAAGTTTTCCTGATTTCAGGTGAGTCTATCCCAAGGTCATTTTAGTGCAGAGGGTTGGATGAGCAATAGGTAATAGAAAAACAAGAAGAATAAGAACAACGAGAAAAGAAGAGAACTAAAGTGGGGTGCTGGCAGGCGTGGTGGCTCACCCCTGTAATCCCAGCACTTTGGGAGGCTGAGGCAGGCGGACTGCTTGAGCTGAAGAGTTCGAGACCAGCCTGGGCAACGTGGCGGAACCTCATCTCCACTAAAAATACAAAAAAATTAGAGGGGCATGGTGGCGCATGCCTGTAGTCCCAGCTACTGGGAAGGCTGAGGGGAGGATCACTTGAGTCCAGGAGGCTGAGGTTGCAGTGAGCCGAGATCATGCCAAGGCATTCCAGCCTGAGCAATGGAGTGAGACCCTGTCTCAGAAAGAAATAAAAAATAGAATGGGATTCTTGCTCTACATCACCTACTGTGCTGAGCACATTATATTTTATAACCACTTTCAGCAGGAGGAACCTTTATTTCACCCACTGAGCAAATGAAGAAAACTGATATTTAGAGTGGGCAAGTGATTTGTCCAGGTTAATGATACATCTTTGTATCATAGAATGGCTTCCTAAAAGTCAAAGCAAAAATGGAAAGCAAAGAGTTAGATGCTTGTGGTTATGGGTTGAAAGGCAGCATGTTGGCATTGACTACTTCTCAAGAAAATGCAAGTTTTTCCATGGATCATTTTATAAGAAATACTGTGGGGTGCAGAGTTTTTCTAAAACCTTTCATTTTGAAATAATTTCCAAGTTATAGAAGAGTTGTAAGAACCGAACAAAGAACTCCCACTGCCCTCCACACAGATTCGCCCCTTGTTGACATTTGCTGATCTGCTCTCTTGGGCTCTCTGTACACATATGGCGATTAGTTTTCCAAACTGCTCAAGAGTAAGTTGTAGATATCATTCCCTGTCCAGGTTCCAATCAAGACTCACTCATTACGTCTAGTTGTAACGTCTCTCTGGCTTCTTCTAATCTGGAACTGTTTCCTAGCCTTTGATATTTTTCTGAAGTCGACCACTTATTTGTAGAATGTCCCTCAATTTAGGTTTGCCTGATGTTTCTTCTTGCACTGTTTTGGGTTATTTATGTTTGACAGTAGTATCACCAAACTGCTGTGATGTCCTCAATATACCATATCAGGTACTTAAGAACATACCTGTGTATGATGTTACACCCGATGCCTGGTATCCCATTATTGTGGATGTTAATTTCATTCTCTTGAATAAGAAGGTGTCTGCTAGGTTTCTCCAATGTAAAGTCACTGTTATTCCTTTCATCATTGGTAAGGAATTGTGGGAGATGCTTTGAGACTATGGAAATATTTTATTAATCCTCAAAGTTTTATATAATAGTTTAAACATCTGTCGATACTTACTGCAAATTTTTAAACAGTGGTTTTAAAGTTACAAAAAAAATCTCCCCAAGACAATTTCTCATACAGACCCAGTATACATCCGGGATACTACCTCTGTTTGGAAAGACCATTTTCAATTCACTGGACTAGCTTAGGGATTTGTGTCTTCCTTGACTGCTTGCTTGACCCAAGAGTGGAGAGAGAAATACTGTGGAAAGCCTGAAGTCATTCTAAGTATTTGGGGTGAGCAAAGGCTGCTACTTTCTGTAGGAAGGGGGAGAGGTTCGTACTTGAAGTGCCAACCTTGGTGTGTTAGTCTGTTTGAGTTGTCATAATAAAACACTGTAGACAGGGTGACTTAAACTACAAGACATTTATTTTCCCACACTTTTGGAGGCTGGCAGTCCAAGATCAAGGTATCAGCAGGGTTGATTTCCTTGGAGACCTTTCTCCAGGGCTTGCAGATGGCTACCTTCTCTCACATAGCTTTTTCTCTGCCAGTATACACCCATTCTCTTCTTGTAAGGACACCTGTTCTATTGTAGTAGGAATTCACCTTATTGCCTCATGTAATCCTAATGACCTCTCTAAAGACCTTATTTCCAAATGCAGTCACATCGGAGATGAGGGCTTCAACATAAGAATTTTGGGGGAACGTAATTCAGTCCATCACATCTGGGTAAGGGATGGAATCAGGAGAACAAAGGAGTGACTTAGAGATGTGTAAGTTGTTGTCTAGCACCCTTCTGCCCCATGCACTCAATGGGACTGTTTGTACCCATCACACCAGGGAAGACTTTCTCATCCGTTCTCCAGATGATGTGTCCAGCCCACTAGCAACCCCAGAGTTGTACAAACCCATCCTGTCTCCTAATGAAGATTCTTCCATATTATTCTAGATTCAGAAATAGAACAATGAAACCCCCAGTTATTCCTGAGGTGTTTCCTGAAGAAGTGATACATTTATCTAGGATCTGTGCCACATATCACCCCAAGCCAACTTGCACAGATGTGTCTAGTAAAGGCAATTTATAACCATAGCAGTGTTGAAGCTATAGGGACCAATATCTTCAAATGGTTATCTGAACACTCTGTTCACACCTTCTTGGCAATAATGGGTCCACTTCCATAGAGAAAATGCCTCAGATCCATACACAAAGTCTTTTTTCCATGTTTGCCAAGATTTCCCTTTTCCAAGTTTCATTCTCAAAGAACTCATCAATGAACCGTGTTGGGGGTGGTCCTCCCCCTATTCTTAGCTCCTTGAGCCCAAAGACTCCTTAGCCCCTCAATTCTGTCATCTTGGGGTTTTGCTTTCTCCCTCCATGGCATCAGCTGTGGCTACCTCTGGCCATTTTACTTGCTTTCAAATTCTGTTGTTCCTCCCTCTAGTCTTCACTGAATCTGATGCATGAAGCCCAAAACTCACTTGGGAGCAGTCCCAAGAGTTTCTCTCCTTTCAGATCCCTCAGGGTGGTGCCAAGTGGGAGGAGATGGGATGCAATTCTCTGCCTTCCTGCAACTCAGCAAACTGCAATTTATGAGTTTCAATCCACATGAAAGGGCCCCCAATTAAATCTCTCTGGATTTATTTGGAATGTTGAATTAATTTGGAAAACAAGGGGAAAAATTCAACTTGGTTTCAGCCCAGCAAGGGGATCATAACATTCTACTAAATCCTGTCACCTCTTTGCAATTTTTTCATCTCCTACTTGAGTACCTCCTTGGCCACAGGGTGTTGGGATTGGCCACAGGTAAAGTGGGGATGGTGATGAAATTCTGTTCTGTTTTGAGGGTCATTTTGTAAGGAGCAGTATTCACCCAGAAGAGCGGAGAAAGCTCTGGACTGGGTACAGGAGACCTGGGTTCTAATTCTGCTGCCCAATGTCTACTTTCCCTGACTTCTCAGATGTTCTTGAGCTCTGCATGATGTCTGAAGCCCTATGAATGGATTTACTCAGGAAGACAGCAGCTACTGACCCTTTCCTTTCTCCAAGAGCCTCCCTTCATGTAGTCTTGTATCCTAGATTCATTTACTGCCTGGATGCCAAAATGTTATTCTGGAAACAAAAATTTGACCATCCCATCCACTGCATTTAAACCCCTCAGCGACTCCTTGTTGCCCTGATGATAAGATCTGCAATCATTGTATGGTTCGGGAGCCCCTGCATGGCTGGGCCTCTCCCGCCTCTCCAGCTGCTTCCTGAACACATTCACCTTCTCTACCCATCCAGGTCTCTCCATTCCGGCATACCTCCCGCTACTCCTCAACCCAGTCTCACTGCTTGTACATATGCCGAGCTGTTGCGCTCCATCACTCCTTCTTTTTTGGGCCTAATCGACACCTACCCTTCCTTCAGTTCTCAGCTAGGTCTTTGCTTCCCCAGGAAAGCCTTCTGCGACTAAGCCAAACGTTTTCTTTATTCACCCCCCGACACTAAATTTCTGTTTTTTGAAGGAGTTATCACAAGAGTCATTCTACATTTGTGTGTGTGATTATTTCATTAACTTCTGTCTGTTCAATTAGTCTATGAGTTTTAGACAGCAAAGACCACATCTGTTTGCTGTCACCATTGAATTCGCAATGCCTAATACAGTGGTGGAAACAAAGTATGCGCTTGGGAATAACTGGCAAATGAATGAATGAGTGAATAAGCACAGAGGTTAGTTACTCTTGTTTAAGTCACTGGTTGTGAATGACCCTACATAGTTCTTTGTGAAAGACCAGATGGATCCTGCCCAAGTAAACAGGTGTTCCAAAGGCAAGTGGTTATTTGTACTGCTGGACAGCAGCCAGATCCACGACATCTCCTGGGGATAAGGGACAAAGCCAAAATGAGGACCAGCTCCTGCTCATCTGTCAAGTGGGATAATCATGGTGCCCACTCACAGAGCTGCTCAGATTAAATGGGAGGCAACGTGTACGATGTTTTGTGCAGCACCTGGCACAGAACAAGCGCTCAATGTGTATGCATATCTGTTCTTTCAGTATCTTCTTCTTTGTGTTGATTGCCACTACTCCCCCTTCCACTTCTGCTGGGGAAATCTGGAGGTCAAGACTGTAGACCTGAATTTGTATACTCCTTTCTTCTTCTTTTTTTTTCTTTTGAGATGCTCTCACTCTGTCACCCAGGCTGGAGTGCAGTGGTACGATCTTGGCTCACTGCAACCTCTGCTTCCCAGGTTTGAGTGATTCTCCAGCCTCAGCCTCCCCAGTCACTGGGACTAAAAGTGTGTACTACTATGCCCGGCTAATTTTTGTATTTTTTGGTAGAGATGGGGTTTTACCATGTTGGCCAGGTCTCGAACTCTTGACCTCAAGTGATCCACCCACCTTGGCCTACCAAAGTGCTGGGATTACAGGCATGAGCCATCATACCCGACCTCTTCTTTCTTATATATTTTGTGAGCCAGGGTTCTTGTTGGCTCCTCTCCATGGTGTCATAGTGAGAGCACAGTCTAGCTGTGATAGCAGAGAGACCCCTAAATACAGTGGCTTAAACTACCTGGAACTTCATTACTCTCTCACGTTAATAGTCCTGGGCTGGTGAGACAGCTTTGCCATCCTTAATGTATGACTCCTAGTAGTGGCCCTGTGGTGGCTGTTCTGATTCTAGCCACCTCCCAGACACAGTGTCGGAGGGAGCACGGAGAGTGGGGACACAGAAGCCCAGCCCTTTGAAGGGGAAGACTCAGAAGGGAACTGTTCACCTTTGCCTGCATCCTGTTGGCCAGAACTTTGTCATGTGGTCAAATTTAGTTGAAAGGAGACTGGGAACAATGTAGCTGTGTGTCTGGTTACAACTATATCCCTACAGGAAAAGGGAGGAATGGAGAAGAGGAGAAAACTCATGGTCTGCCACCAGCACCAGAAATGTGCTTGAGGGCTGGGTTACCTCTTGGTCCCCTGTTGAATCTCAATGTTACACACAGGGCATGGCACATAGTAGCCTCCCATGATGATTGTGGGAATGAATGAATGAGTGAATAAATGACTGACGGAATGGAATTCAGAGAAAGCCCTCATCAAGGTGATTGAGAAGTAAATATGCAAATTGCCTAATTCTTTCCTAAATTCCACTTGTGTGACCTTGGGCAAGTTGCTTAAACTCTCTGAACCTCCATTGCTTCATCTCTAACATGGGGATAATAATAGCAGCTTGCTCATAAGGTTGTTTGAGGAATACATTAGTTCATAAGTGTAAAGTGCATAAAACAGTGCCTAGCACATGGTGAGCACTCAATAAACGATGGCTACCAAAACTGTTATTTTAATGTTATTACAAATATTGCTACAGATGTACTAACTCTCTCTCTGAAGATTTCACATCTCACAGAGTGCCGCATATATATATGTATATATATACTACTTTAAGTTCTGGGATACATATGCAGAATGTGCAGGTATGTTACACAGGTATACATGTGCCATGGTGGTTTGCTGTACCCATCAATCTGTAATCTACATTAGGTATTTCTCCTAATACTATCCCTCCCCTACCCCCCTACCCCATGCTATCCTTCCCAGAGCCCCCCATCCCCCAACAGGCCCTGGTGTATGATGTTCCCTTCCCTGTGTCTGTGTGTTCTCATTGTTCAACTCCCACTTATGAGTGAGAACATGCAGTGTTTGGTTTTCTGTTCTTGTGTTAGTTTGCTGAGAATGATGGTTTTCAGCTTCATCCACGTCCCTGCAAAGAACATGAACTTATCCTTTTTTTATGGCTGCATAGTATTCCATGGTGTATATGTGCCACATTTGCTTTATCCAGTCTGTTGTTGATGGCCATTTGGGTTGGTTCCAAGTCTTTGCTATTGCGAACAGTGCTGTAGTAAACATACGTGTGCATGTGTCTTTATAGTAGAATGATTTATAATCCTTTGAGTATACACCCAGTAATGGGATTGCTGGGTCAAATGGTATTTCTATTTCCAGATCCTTGAAGAATCGCCACACTGTCTTCCACAATGGTTGAACTAATTTACACTCCCACCAACAGTGTAAAAGCGTTTCTATTTCTCCACATACTCTCAAGCATCTGTTGTTTCCTGACTTTTTAATGATCGCCATTCTAACTAGTATGAGAGGGTATCTCACTGTGGTTTGGATTTGCATTTCTCTAATGACCAGTGATGATAAGCTTTTTTTCATATGTTTGTTGGCCTCCATAAATGCCTTCTATTGAGAAGTGTCTGTTCATATCCTTTGCCCATTTTTTGATGGTGTTGTTTGTTTTTTTTCTTATAAATATCTTTAAGTTCCTTGTAGATTCTGGATATTAGCCCTTTGTCAGATGGATGGATTGCAAAAATTTTCTCCCATTCTGTAGATTGCTTGTTCACTCTAATGGTAGTTTCTTTTGCTATGCAGAAGCTCTTTAGTTTAATTAGATCCCATTTGTTAATTTTGGCTTTTGTTGCCGTTGCTTTTGGTGTTTTAGTCATGAAGTATTTGCCCATGCCTATGTCCTGAATGGTATTGCCTAGCTTTTCTTCTAGGGTTTTTATGGTTATAGGTCTTATGTTTAAGTCTTTACTCCATCATGAGTTAATTTTTGTTTAAGGTGTAAGGAAGGGGTCCAGTTTCAGTTTTCTGCATATGACAAGCCAGTTTTCCCAATATCATTTATGAAATAGGGAATCCTTTCCCCATTGCTTGTTTTTGTCAGGTTTGTCAAAGATCAGATGGTTGTAGATGTGTGGCATTATTTCTGAGGCCTCTGTTCAGTTTCATTGGTCTATATCTCTGTTTTAGTACCAGTACCATGCTGTTTTGGTTACTGTATCCTTGTAGTTTAGTTTGAAGTCAGGTAGCACAATGCCTCCAGCTTTATTCTTTTTGCTTAGGATTGTCTTGGCTATATGGGCTCTTTTTTGGTTCCATATGAAACTTAATTTTTTCTAATTCTGTGAAGAAAATCAATGGTAGCTTGATGGGGATAGCATTGAATCTATAAATTACTTCGGGCAGTATGGCCATTTTCAGGATATCGATTCTTCCTGTCCATGGGCACAGAATGCTTTTCTATTTGTTTGTGTCCTCTTTTATTTCCTTGAGCAGTGGTTTGTAGTTCTCCTTGAAGAGGTCCTTCTCATCCCTTGTTAGCTGTATTCCTAGGTATTTTATTCTCTTTGTAGCAATCATGAATGGATGTTCACTCATGATTTGGCTCTCTGTCTGTTGTTAGTGTATGGGAATAGTTGTGATTTTTGCACATTGATTTTGTATCCTGAGACTTTGCTGAAGTTGCTTATCAGCTTAAGGAGATTTTGGGCAGAGACTATGGGGCTTTCTAAATATACAATCGTGTCAACTGCAGAGACAATTCGACTTCCTCTCTTCCTATTTGAATACCCTTTATTTCTTTCTCTTGCCTGATTGCCCTGGCCAGAACTTCCAATACTATGTTGAATAAGAGCGGTGAGAGAGGGCATCCTTGTCTTGTGCCGATTTTCAAACGGAATGCTCCCAGCTTTTGATTACTGTGGTTTTTAAGCAACAAACAAGACCTCTCTGAGCACTGGTCTCTTCAAAATGAAGATGCTAATCATTCTCCATTGCTAGAAAGTTTCATGACACACAGCGGCTCCTCAGCTAAGGGCTTCTCCCCAGACAATCCACCTCTGCCCCTGCTGAAGAAGGAGTCGGTGAGGGGATTCTGGCCCTGGAATTGCAGGACACCTGGCCTCACCTCCTCTCTGTGCTCAGCTGCCAAGACCTTGCCATTTCTGAAGAAAATTGAACATTTCAGGAAAAGTGACGGTGGCCAGGTTGCTAATACCCAGCAGCCATCAGAATCTGGCAGGGTCTCCCCACCTCCTGAATGAAGATGGTTTCCTTCCTGCCATTGCTAATGTTCTCTGCTCTGGGTGTGGGTAAGAGGATCGGGAACCACATAATAAGGACTTGAAAATAGCTACCAGCCTGCAGCAAGAAGTGATTTCCACTCCACAGTGGACCAACTGCCTGATAGCAGGGGAGGGTAGTTGTTAGTTTCGGGCTCTGAGTCAGGCATCTGGGTTTAAATCTAACACTATGGCCCAGTGCAGTGGCTCATGCCTGTAATCCCAGCACTTTGGGAGGCCGAGGCAGGTGGATCACTTGAGGCCAGGAGTTTGAGACTAGCTTGACCAGTGTGGTGATACCCCATCTCTACTAAAAATACAAAATTAGCTGGGTGTGGTAGTGCAAATTGTCTCTGTTTGCAGTTGACATGATTGTCTATTTAGAAAATCCCATAGTCTCAGCCCAAAATCTCCTTAAGCTGATAAGCAACTTCAGCAAAGTAACTGATATCCCAGTTACTTGGGAGGCTGAAGTATGAGAATCGCTTGAACCCAGGGTGTAGGGGAGGGCAGAGGCTGCAGTGAGCCAAGATTGTACCACTGCACTCTAGCCTGGGTGACAGAATGAGACTCTGTCTCAAAAATAAAATAAAATAAATCCATAAATAATAAATAAACAAATCCTAACAGTACCATTCAGTTGTACAATTGCAGGGGTCTCCAGCCATCTTGAATTCCTTGTGAATGGAAACCCAGAAGCAGAGTGTGCTGTGGGAGTAACAACCCCTGGGCTTGAGCAGCCAAACTTCAGTTTCCTCATCTGTCAAATTGTTGTGGAGCTGATTAAATAAGGTGAGGACTACCAAGAGATGAGCAGAGTAAGTGCCCAATAAATGGCAACTGTTGCTGTTATTTCTGCCTCTTTCACCCTCTGAGTATCCCTGGGACATTTACCTTGTGTAAAAGCCCTGAGATCTCACTTGTGTCTGCTCAGAACAATTTAACTTTGGAGCATTGTTCTTGAGGTCTTAATGAATGAAAAAGCTTTCTGTGTATCTTCCCGGTATAGCATACCCAGGGTGGTGGCTGACTTTCTCTGCAGCTTCGCTCTGTCGGTTCTTCTGATTGTATTGGGAAGAAAGTCTCTGTTGAGTGCTGGTAGTCCTTAGCACCTGGCGATATTAGCTGTACAGGGCATCTTAGGCAGCAGGATTCCATTAGGAGCAGCTGCAGTTGAAGGAGAGGATGGTGTGGATGGCATAGGACTGAGGAGCGAGGCACGGTCACTGTTCCCAACCCTGGATCCTCACTGGTGGCTCCCTCTGGCCCATGTGAAAGGTGAGGACAGCGGAGGCACCCTATCACTTTTCCCGTGCCAGGGTGCCTCAGAGGCAGCTGTGGGAGGCAGGGAGGTGAGGCCTCTGTTTGCTGGAAATGAACCCATGGAAAATCTTGGAATGGCGCTCCGCCTCCCGAGCCACTGGGAGGCCGCAGACTGCAGCCCACAAAGCGGGAGGCAGGCACCAGCTGTGGGAATGCAGAGCAGACAAGATTAAACTGACTTTCTGACACATTTCTGTGGGAAGGGTGTCTCTGGGTGTGAAGCTGGTTCCCAGAGTAGTGTAGGACCTTTCATGTGGCACCAGGACTGACACTGGTCCCCTTCACAGGATGCTGGGCAGAGAGGCAGAGGTGGAATAGGAAGAGGCCCCCAGGGTCACAGCCAGGAGGCTCCAGACCCCAGCCCCAAGGAAAAAGTGACAGCCTCAGCTTCTTTCTACTCCTTTCCATGGAGGAAGGCCTCCAGCTAACTGCCTCCAGTCCCCTAGCATCTTCCTCACCTGAGGCAGGAAAGCCCGGGCCCTGGGTTCTAATCCTGACTTTGCTGTTCACCAGCTGTGCGATCTGGGACAAACCATTGGATTTTCATCATCTTTGAAACAAATGGTCAAAGATAAACCAACAGCTGAACAAAGGTAGTGCTAGTTCCTAACTGAGGCAGTGTACCCAGGCACATTCCTTACAGACGCTATTTCACTGGAACATATTATTCTGTTTAAAAATATTACATATATTTTTATATGTGTTTTACATATATGTCACACATATTTTATTATTTCATCGAATCAGAACAATCCTGCAAGGGAGAGATTATTAAGCCCATTTTACAGATGAGGTAACTGAAGCTAGAGCCTAAGAAACTCCCAGACAGCGAGGGGCATGGCTTGGATGCAAAACAGTATTGCTAACCTCCAAAACCTGTTTTCTTTTCCCTCCGTGGAGAAACTTCTCTATTTAACATTATTAATGGAAATATTGTTTATTACAGGCGTGATGGCTCATGTCTGTAATCCCAGTGCTTGGGAGGCTGAGGCGGCAGGATCGCTTGAACCCTGGAGTTTGAGACCAACAAAGCGGGACCCTGTCTCTATAAAAAGCAAAAAAAAAAAAAAAAAAAAAAAAAAATAGCTGGGCATGGTGGAGTGCACCTGTAGTCCCAGCTACTCAAGACGTTGACGTGGGAGGATCGCTTGAGCCCAGGAGGTCAAGACTGCAGTGAGCTGTGATTGCACCACTGCACTGCAGCCTGAGTGACAGAGTAAGAGCCTGTCTCAAAAAAAGAAAAAAGAAAAAAGTAAAGAAAGAAAGGAAGGAAGGAAGGAAAGAAAGAAAAGAAAAGAAAGAAGAAAGAAAGAAAGAAAAGAAAAGAAAGAAGAAAGAAAGAAAGAAAAGAAAGAAGAAAGAGAGAAAGAAAGAGAAAGAAAGAAAGAGAAAGAAAGAAAGAAAGAAGAAAGAAAGAAAGAAAGAAGTTTGCATTTCGTTAGTAGAACTGATCATGCATACCTGGAGTGCACAGGATGAAGCACCCTCACGGGCCTTGTCATTGGAACCATGACCTCCTCATGTGGTGGGTGAAAATGTCCACATTTCATGGGGGGATACTGAGGCTCATAAGACCAGTGAAGGGGCCCAAAAAGGAGGGGATGCATCCCGTTGATGGTGCAATATCCAATTGTTTTGTCTTCACCTGGATCTGTCCCAAGCCTGGGAATCGTAAGAGACTTTGGAGAGCACCTGAAATGAGTGCGGACCCAGCAGGAGGGTTCTCCCTCTCAATGTAGGCACCCCACATAGCTGGAGGACAAGTCACACACCCTGGAGGACTTTGCTAATTACACAGGTACGCAGGGGCTTCTGCCCAGCCTCCTGGAATTAGAAAAGGGGTGACCTGCTTGTCCAGACAGCAGGGTGCTTGAGAGTGTGGCTGACTTTGTGTGACCTGCTCTGGGGTCCCCAGGATTCTATTTGTCAGAGCAGGGATGGACGAACCAAGGCGTGGGACTAGATTGTAACTAGTGGGACCGTCAGAGCAGGCCAGGCACTTCGCAGGGGCCATGTGGTGGAATGATCAGCTGAGGACACAGGTAGAACTGGTCTTGAGCCCGGGCGCAGTAGCTCATGCCTGTAATCCCAGCACTTTGGGAGGCCGAGGTGAGTGGATCATGAGGTCAGGGGTTCAAGACCAGCCTGGTCAAGATGGTGAAATCTCGTCTCTACTAAAAATACAAAAATTAGCTGGGCGTGGTGGCAGGCACCGTAGTCCCAGCTACTTGGGAGGCTGAGACAGATAACTGCTTGAACTTGGGAGGTGGAGATTGTAGTGAGCTGAGATCGCACCACTGCACTCCAGCCTGGGCGACAGAGTGAGATTCTTCCCCCTCTCCGCTCCCCAAAAAAGAGAACTGGCCTTGAATTCCAGTTCTGCCATTTAGCAGTGACCTTGGCAAACTCACTTACCCTCATGGAACCTCGACAGCTTGTTCCAAGAACGGGGGTAAAGATGGTGCACCCTCCAGAGAGGTGCCGGAGGAGCCCGAACATGGTCACACTTGTACGACAGGTAAAGGGCTTGCCACGTGGCAAACACTCAGTGGCGGTTGTTATGGTAATGTGGATGCTATTGCTGTCATCCCTGGCTCATTGCCAGCACCTTCTACCTGCTCAAAGCCACACACTGGAGGAAGTGCCAGAGCTGGTTTGCTAAGTCACTGAGGCATGTAACCCCACGTAGGGGGTCCCTGGTGTTCTATTTTCACCAGCACCAGGCCTTATCTGGAGCCTTGTAGGATTTTTGGCATTTGGAAGGTGCCCCCTGGAGATGTCTGTGCCCATGAAGAGGGGCTGATTGATGGGGTGAGGACTTCCACTGGAGGCAGTTGGGGTGGCAGTGCTGGCCAGTGAGACCCCCTTCCTCTCTGGGTCTGGGCCTCTTTGTTGTGTCAGCCTGGCAGAATCTGGAAAGCCTGGTGCCCTCTCAGCAGAAGCCCTGGGGTGGGGTTTAAGGGCTGGGGTTTTGAGGGCCGCTTAGAAGTTGTGGTCATCTTTGTGTTGAGGCGTGGTGCTCCCTGGGTTGCTAGATGACCATGGGACTGATTCACAGTGGGTCTGGGTGGAAAGGAGGTGCCCCTTTAAGTCTCAGTGTTTCCCTCTGAGAAATGGGTTGAAGCTTTCTGGCATCCTCTGCCTTCCTTAAAGAAGCAAAGGAGGACGTGCGGGGTGGCCTTAGCTGGATGTCTACAGAAACTCGGAAAAGCTTTCGGCTTGAATGGAAGCCACGCTGGGCCCTCCAGGGCTCCCTGCATTGCCTGCCTTGTCCACACAGCTGAGAAGCAGTCAGCACACACGAGGCCTCCGCCTGAGCTCAGCACAGCTGTCAGAGGCCCCCCGCTCCCTGGAAAAGGAGTGAAGATTAATTAAAGTTGTCAGGTCTTAAGTAAAATCACCAATGTCAATTTCCTCCCTCTGGTTCTTGCTGTCAGAATAAATTGGACAGTCATTACCTAATACTCAGCCCATTTTCCTAATATTTCATGGATGCTGAAGGGCTGACGGGAAACAGGGAAGGTGAGACCCTTCAGAGCCAGGGAGGGGGGAGCTGTGTGTGGCTAAGGTTGTCTGGGCAGGGTAGCCCTGCCTCAAACCACTGCTGGGAACTGTGGCCTCAGGAGAGAGCTCAGAGGACAGGCTTTGTGGGCCAGGTGTTGGGTTCTGTCCACACTGGCCACTGCCCTAACCCAAAGGAGGTGCCTGGAGCATGTTCACCCAGGCAGAAGAGTCTGGGTGGCTCCCTACACAGCACCCACCTACTGGCAACAAGTCTCAGGGACCTCCCGTTACAGCAGGAACTGGTACCTTCAGAGTCCTCACTTCCAGAGAGCCTCAGTTTCTTAAGCTGAAAAATGGGAATGAATATGTATCATTCTGTATATTTTAAAAGTTTCTCAGTTGATGGCTGCTTTTGGAAGAGGATTGACTGTAAGAAACAGAAGAGAACCATCTGGGGTACAGAAAATGTTCTATTTCTTAATCTAAAGAGTGCATATCACAAGGTATTCATTCATGAAAATTAATTGCACTGCATATTTAAGACTTGTAGATTTAACGTATGTTACATCTCACTGAAACTTTTGAAAAGCAAAGCACTCAGTGGTCATAAGGACCTGGGCATTGATTTGAAACTAAAAAGGACTCCTTGACGCTGCATGCCTTTGAAGGAAGGTCTCCTTATTCAGCATCTCTCATGCCAGGCCCAGAGTTAAACGGCTTCATGTACCATCTTAGTTGAACCTTCCTGGTGAGCCAATGGCAGGATAGGAATGATAGGGGTTACCATTCCCATTTCAGGGAAGGTGACGTGGTGTGGGAATTGGGAGGGCCAACTCAGATTTGCACCCTGGTTCTGCCATCTCTTACCTGGAGGGCCTTGGGCAAGTCAGCATACCTGTGAAACAGAGGGTGGTGATAAGGCCCACCTTCGAGGTGAAGATTAAACATCATAAAGAAGTGCTTGGCTCAGAAAGAGAGACAGTGCATGTTCGGTGGCATTCCTTCTCTGGGCCTCAGTTTCCTTTTATGCCTTCTGATGGGGGAAGGAGTCAGTCCTTTCTGCATGGGCTATGCCCACTGATGGGTGTTGCAGAAGCCGGAAGCCCCTTCACCCTGCAGTTCCTGGGAGGGGCATGACCATCTGAGAGGGGAGGTTTCCTGAAGGCAGAGCTCTATGCTCCCTTTATGATGGGAGCCTGACAGCAAACATACTCTTTCCCATGCAAATTCACGGCCAGTCCTGAGGCTTTGTAGACCCTAGGAGGAGACTCCAGGAGCCCTCCACTGACAGAGGCAGCCCAGGAGGCTTTTGTATGGGGGGGAAAGGATGCTCACTTATTTTTTACGTTCATGTTTTAGAGTTCCTAAATGTGCTGAGCTCAGGCTGGGCTTCTACTGGCTGCAATGATGGGTCAGGGCTGCCGCCTCCAGGGAGCAATCAGGATGTCGAGTCCTTCCCATGAATCTCTGTAACACAAGAGAGTGACAGGGGCTGGGAAGGAGCCGTGGGATGTATCTAGAATGAAACTGGCAAAGAAACTCTGAGCTGATGCCACCGAATCTTAAGCAGTCATGTTGGTCTCTGTTAAAGAGCTCTTGAGCTAGTGGAGAGACTTAGGTCACACATCCACAGCAAGCTGCCCAAAGACCCTCTGTAGACACTCACCTGGCTCCCTCAAAGTCCCACAGAGCTTGGCACGTCTGCCCCAGTTCTCTCTTTATTCCCAGTTCAACCTTTCTTATTGTCACAGGATAAAGAACTAGATAAATGAGTGGGGATCAGGAAGGGAGTCAGGAAGACAGAAATTTTTCTGACTCCCCCCACTGCAGCTGAGCAACTTGGCAGCAAGTTACTTTACATCTCTGAGCCTCCGTTTGTTGATTTGTGCAATGGAAGTGCTGCTGCTTTGGGCCCTGTGGGTCTTGAACATCTCCCCAAGGGATAAGCTCCATCATGACAGGGTATAGAACACAGTGAAGACTGGGGGCTTGCTATGAATTTTTGTTTTGTTTTGGTTTTGAGATGGAGTTTTGCTCTTGTTATAAGTAAAATTTTCGATGCCACAAAAGAAGTAGCACTCAAATATAAATTTCCTCAGCAAGGCAATTTACTTCTATAGACAGGTGTGGCTCACAAATGGAACAATGGCGAGCTCACACCTGGACAAGGAGGGGAAGAGGCGCTTATGCCTGACGGAGGTTGCCCCTACTGCTGTGTCATTCCCCTATTGGCTAGGGTTAGACTGTACAATCTAGTCTAATTCCCACTGGCTATTTTAAAGGGAGCAGGGGTACGAGCTGGAGTGGTGGGGTGGGTAGTTTGGTGGGAAGGACGGTTACAGGCAGGTCAGAGCAGGTAAGCAGGACTCAAAGCAGGTGACCAGAGCAGGTGACCGGAGCAGGTGACCAGAGCAGGTGACTGGAGCAGGTGACTGGGATGAGTCAGGTCGGGGCAGGGGACCAGGGGAACAGATGTGAAGTACTGATTAGAACTAGAACTGTTGGAAAAGGTTGTTTACTGAAACAAGGAAGTGAAATTTTAAAACAGAGAATTAAAGAATAAAGAGAGCTGAGTATACTGACATAATGATTCTTTGAAGAGAAACTTGGGGTTCACTCTGTCTAACACTCTTGTCACCCAGCCTGGAGTGCAGTGGCACTATCTCAGCTCACTGCAACCTCTGGCTCCCAGGTTTAAGTGATTCTCCTGCCTCAGCCTCCTGAGTAGCTGGGATTACAGGCTGTGTCACCATACCTGGCTAATTTTTGTATTTTTAGTAGAGACGGAGTTTCACCACATTGGCCAGGCTGGTTTTGAACTCCTGACCTCAGGTGATCTGCCCGCCTCAGCCTCCCAAAGTGCTGGGAATACAAGCGTGGGCCACAGTGCCCTGCCACTGTGGATTTGTTGAACACACACGTGCAAGAAAATAAAGCCTGGGAAGAAACCCTGAGATGAGGCATATATTGGATGTTATTCTTACTCCTGGGCTCATGGAATCTAAGCTGGGCCTTTAAAATGGAATACTGTATACATCTCATTTTGGGAGGTATATAATTGGTGGTGTGGGGATAGGGTGTGGGGGGACACCTCTCAGGCAGGAGGAATAGCATCTCAAAGACCCAGAAGTGGAGAAGGAAAAGGGCAACAGTGTTGGAAGTTTGTGTTTTCCTTTCTTTCTAAACTGTTTGTGCTTATAGAGCAGACATGGTGTCACCTGGTCCCCAGAGCCCTGTGACACCAGCCAAGGGGTTAGGCCTTGGTGTGGACATGGGTGCGCCCCACGGCTGCGTCTGGGAGGCCCAGTTGACTCCCTGACGAAGGCTCTGATGTTCCCAGGCCTTCACAGGATTGCTTAATCCCTCGAACACAAGCAGCCTTTAATTTGTGGACACACAGTAGTGGCCCTGAGGTCTGAAGCAGGAATCAAAGTGAACAGGCATCATTTACCATCAACAAGCCAGTCCCCTGTGGGTTCTGAGGACCAGGCATGAGGAAGCCCCAAGATCCTCGGGCGCTCACAATAGAAGCCACCAGCACACAGGGCAGCTGTCCAACGCTCTAATTTCGAGGTTCCTCCCACTCCCGTCTTGCAGGAGCCTCTGAGGAGCTGGGATGGGTGGTGGACAATGGGGGGTGGAGCCTTCTGGCTGGCGGGGGAAAAAATGGGTCATGATCAATTCAGGAGAATCCTCGGATGTTCTAAAATAAACCCTGGCATTCTCGGGTGGATGTAAATCCTACCAGGGAAGCACAGCCTTGAACCCCTGCAGCGGGGGTGAGCTCTGGTCTCCCTGAGTCCCATCCCAGGTCCCCTTCATCCTGGCTCCTGTATCCTGGCTTCTGTGTCGCAGTGGTGTGCTCCTAAGTGTTTAACAACAGGTCCGGGAAACGGGGTGGGCCTGATTTGCAGCATTTGCTGATTTCCATGGTGTAAATACTGCCTCCTGACCAAATTTCAAGCTACCAAGATGATATTACTGAAAAAAATATTTTTCTTTAAAAGATGATGCAGCCTGGTCAACACAGTGAAACCCCATCTCTACCAAAAATGCAAAAATTAGCCGGGCATGGTAGTGGGCGCCTATAATCACAGCTACTCGGGAGGTTGGGGCAGGAGAATCACTTGAACCCAGAGAGTGGAGGATGCAGTGAGCGGAGATTGCACCACTGCACTCCAGCCTGGGCGACAGAGTGAGACTCTGTCTCTAAAAAAAAAAAAAAGAAAAAAAAATTGATGTGACTGACTGCAGAGTTGGGAAGAAGTGTGCAGGGTACACAATTACACAACGTTTCTGTACAGATACCATAGACGGAAATAGCTTCATGAGCAGAGATAACAGTAAAAATGTACTACAATACTAGGAAATGATGCTGGTTACCTTTGCTTTTTAATATAATTTATTTACTTGCACATCTATATGATTTAATTTTTAATAATGGCTGCATTTAACAACTGGCTCATGAAATTCCTGAAAATATAACCATCAGTTCTCATGAGTCACTCCAGCACAACAGGAAGCACTGGGCACTGGGCTAGGCCCATCCCAGGTGCAGCCTCTGGCCAACCCTGGAGAAAGGCAATAGTGATGGAAGTCTGAAGCACAGGGAAGCACAGCCTTGAACCTCTCCATTGGGAGTGGGCTCTGGCCTCCCTAAGTCCCCATCCCAGCTACCCTTTATCCTGCAGCCTCTGCAGCTTCTGGGTAACCTTGGGTAGCTACATGGCCTTCCAGGGGCATCAGCGCCATCAGCCTGTGGACCCTGGAGACAAGCAGGACTGTCTCTGAGCTGCCCCTGAGTAGGGTCTGGACATCAGTACAGGGCAGAAAAAGGCAGAAGAAGCCCCAGTTGCTACAACTTGGGCTCTGGTTGTGATACCCCCTCTGCCTGCACACCTGCTCCTCCCCCTGGCAGGTGGGGCCCTGCCTGGTCCCAGCCTCCTTTATGGAGCCTGGCACCTCCTGCAAGCCCACCTCCCATAGAAGGGTATTGAACCCCAGCCCCCACTACCTGGGTCTCTGGACTTTGGGTAGTTCTCACAGAAGCAAGATTCCATAACGTTATCACCATGGAAACCCCTGATGTTTCCCCAGATGCTTCTGGTACCTCCGTCTACTCACCTTCTCTGCACCGTTACTGCTAACAACAAGAACTCACTTTTACTGAGCATTTCCTAAGTGCCAGCCACTGGGTTGCCACACTGTGACCTTGGTGAGAGAGGAAACATTATCCTCATTTTACAGAGAGACAACGTGAGAGTCTCAGAGCGGTGAAGTCATTTGCCCAAGGGCACATGAAGCAACAGTGTTCTTGAAAGTGATTATTTTCACTTGTATTTCCTAAAAACAATTAGTTAATTCCTATTACTTTTTAAAAAAAGTTTGCATACAATTAATCTTGCCCAGGGTGTGCCTGTAGAAGTCCTGAGTGGGCATTAGGGGGCAGGGAGAAGCTTCAGGGGTAGGCAGATCGGCGGCACACATGCTAAAACAGAAATTGGCATGAGAGTGAAAAAACAAGAAAGGGATTTCCATCTTTCTTCCTCCCTAGCCTCTCGCTCGGGTCGCGCTTCCACACTAGGGAAGAGGGAGCATTTTCTTAAGAGTCCCCGGTGCTAGGTTTGAGTTCTGGCTCTACCACTTCCCAGCAATATACCCTTGGGCAGGTCAGCAGGCCTGTCTGAGCCTCAGTTTCCTTCTGTGTAAAGAGGGCAGAGCAATAATAGCCATAATGAGTAGGGATGAGAATGAGAGCAGAGTGCTCAGCACGGTGTGAGCCCCACTCCTGTTTGCCGCTATTTATCATTATCATTGACAGCAGTATGACCTGGGCCACAGAACCATGGCCCTAGCTACACCCTGGCCCCTACGGCCAGTCCCTTGTGGGCACAACCAGCAGACTGCTTCTCTGGTCTTTGCCAACAAGATTCAAACCCCTGTCTGGGCACATTCACTGGAAATGTTCCTGAAACTCCATGGGGAGCAGCGGCTCTCCTTTCCCACCTCTGGGGCTGCCTGGTTTACTGCCGGAGGAAGTGCTCTTGAGAAACAGTCACGCCTCACATTTTACAGACTGTCCACGGGCTCTGGGGCTCTGGGTTTGATCAATTCAGAAGGGCCTGACACAGACAATCCAGGTTTGGAGGCCAATAGGGGAAAGAGCCCTGAGATCAAGTGTCAGGCGGGCGCAGCCTGGCTTAGCCTGGGGCTTCTTGCCATACACAAACCAGGTCTGAAGATGGTGAGGGCCGCTAGGAAGCAGCCTGGCTGGGTGCCAGAGAGGCCTGTGGGTCTCTTGGGGCTGTCTCAGACCTCTGTCTTCCCCTGATGTCCTCTGCCTGTGAGGCTGCATCTTCAGCCACAGGCGCTGGACCGGTAATGGAAACAGGGACCATGAGCACACCTCTCCTTTCCAGCTTTGCTGAAGAGAGTCCTCATTCCCCATGAACAGAGAGATGCCCTCACTACTCAAAGTCATATTCTCTGATGCGGGCCCTGTGACTGTTTCACATGGAAGGTTTAGCTGGAGTCCTGTGCGTGACCACCTTCAGGAGGTGAGTGCAGCACCCAGTTCACAGATTGGAAAATAGAGATTTGGGGAGAGCTAGGGCCCAGCTGACGCAGCTCAGATGTGAGCTGCTGTCTCTCCATTTGATCCAGGTCTTCTGATTCACGGTCCTTCAACCAGGCTACTATGGTTTCCATGAAAGGGATGGGTGTGTGGCATTGGGTGGAGGGAAGGTTCCTTTTCATCCTCCTTCCAAAGGGGCTGTGGCCACCCCAAGTCTGGCAGCTTTACAAGAACAGGTTTGTAAACTCAGCAACATTCCATAATCCTTTTTATGGGGTCTGCTATGGCAATGGACATTCATTGGCTCTCCCAGGCTAAGCATGGTGGGTGTTGAGGGTGAGTGTTGGAGGGGAGCCGGGCCCCCCATTAGTTCACCCCACCAGTCCCTGCTCTGGGTAAATGGTCCCAAGGGAGGGGCAGGGCCCACAGGTTTCTGAACAATGCCAGGACTGTCAGCTGGGGGCACTGTGCGGCTGGGTAGAGGAGGAAGCCACAGAGGGAAACAGTGGTCAAATCTCCCGCCCTGGGCATCTACACTAGTATCACTTCACACCCGGGAGCTCCGGTAGGGTGGGGAAGGGGGGAAGCGTTGCTTAAAATTCAAACTCCTGACTCCTCTCCAAACCTCCTGATTCAGAATCTCTGAAGGTACCTCAAGGGATGTGCATTGTCAGAGACTTTGAAGCAGGCCAATATTTTACATCCACCCCAGAGAGAAGCAGAGAATAATGGCAGGGAATTGACAGGACAGTCAGATTGGTAGATGACGCATTTACTCACTCAACAAACATTTGCAGAAATCTGGCCTGCATGGTAGACAGGCCGGGCTCCCCTTTGCCTGTGGGTGGGTGGGGTCTGCCTCCACTCTCACCTGTGGGGTGGCCTTGGACCCTGCCCCTCCCCTCTCTTCCATGGTGCTCTCCTCTGTCAAATGAAGAGTGTCTGTGGTCCTTTTCATCTTTAGCACTTTTTGATCCCATCAGGGTTTTGAGAATGACCCAGGATGACCTTGTTATCCACTAGCATCTGGGCTGTTAAAAGACAGAGAGTAGATCCTGGGGAGATGCTGGGCCCTGGGCTCCCGACCAAGGGCTTTTGCTGGCCGTTTCTGCCTGCCCACCCTTACTGAGGGTGCCTGCTGTGCCTCCCCGCCAGGATGGACGGAGCTCAGCAGCACCTCCCTCTGTCTAAGCAGAGTTTGAGACGGCAAGCCATGGGGGTCTGGACGGTCTTGCTTTACTATAATATTGTGGCCACCTAAGTGACAACACAGCCTGTAGAAACCTGCTTTAGGATTTTAAAGTCAGATCTGGATAACAGGTTGCTAAATGATAGGTACGATATGATGACGTTTGTGAACTACAGAGGATTGTGTGTGTGTATGTGTGTGTGTGTGTGTGTGTGTGTGTAGAAAAGAAATCTAGGTTGATGCTTCTAGACTTTACAAATGTCTTGCTTGCCTGGGCGAGGTGGCTCACGCTTGCAATCCCAGCACTTGGTGGGCAGATCACCTGAGGTCAGGAGTTTGAGACCAGCCTGGCCAACATGGCAAAAACCCATCTCTACTAAAAATACAGAAAAAAAAAATTAGCTGCATATGGTGGCTTACACCTATGGTTCCAGCTACTTGGGAGGCTGAGGCACAAGAATCGCTTGAGCCTGGGAGGTGGAGGTTGCAGTGAGCCAAGATGGTGCCACTGTACTCCAACCTGGGCAACACAGCAAGACTCTGTCTAAAAAAAAAAAAACAAAACACAAAAAAGTCTTGCTTTTCTCATTGTAAAGTGGAGATAATAGTAATAAGACTTACCTCAAAGTCTTGTTGAGAGGATTAATTGAAATAATATCCATAAAGCACTTAAACAGTGCCTGGGACATCATAAGTATTCCACATAAGTTGTTAAGTTACATGACATTTTCACAAACTTTGTCACACCTGGGTATCATCTATATCAGTATGATTTAATAAAGTTCCTCAACTCTGCTTCCATATGTTTTTTCTTTTCACTTAAGGAAATTAATATAAAGGGAGATGTTATATCATTACTGTAAATGAAAAAAATAGTTTTAATTGCATGAAGAGAAAAAAGCAGAAAAAATTAACACAAGGGAAACAAAATATTGTTATTAAAAGGTAGGCAGACGTTGGTGGCGGTGGTGGTACAAGAATCTATACCTGATAAAATGGCATAAAATGGCTGGGTGTGGTGGTTCATGCCTGTAGTCTCAGCTACTCAAGAGGCTGAGGCAGGAGAATCACTTGAGCCTAGAAAGTCAAGGCTGCAGGGAGCTAGGATCATGCCATGCACTCCAGTCCAAGCAACAGAGCAAGATCCTGTCTCAATAAACAAATAAATAGGCATAAAACTATAAACACACATTGTACTAATGTCAGCGTTCTGGTTTTAATGTTACACTATAGTTATTTAAGATGTAATCACTGGGGGAAACTGGGTGAAGGATATATACACAAGGCAACTTCTTATGAATCTATAATTATTTAAAAATAAAAAGTAAAAACGAAAATCCTAAGAACACATGGATTCTGTCTGCTAGAGAGATTTGCCAGTCTCTCTCTGTTGAAAAGAGGGACTGGCAAGTGTTGATGCCAGACGTCCTGACCCCATTCCAAGACTTTCTCTTTGACAAATCAGAGGGATAGAAAGAGAATTCTGAAGAGAATGCAGCTTTGTCACTCTGGGAGTCAAAGTCATGAAACATGAAACCATCTCACATGCCAGGAGTGGTGTGTGCCCACTTTGGCTAACACTGTCCCTGGTGTCACCTCTGCTGCCTGTCTGAGACAGACAGCTTACAGCCCTCTTGTGTGACGGAGAGAGCACCTACTTATCCTAGCGACCGCAGAGCTGCAGGGCATCAGCCCCACTCGGTTCAACACTGCTCACTCACACTCCGGAACCATGCACAGGCATCATGCTCTGCCAGGCACCCCTGGTAGCTGGCACTGAACATCGTGAAAGCAGGATGCCTGGGTCTGGTCATAGTTCTAATTGCAAAGTCACCATGTGGCCCTATGCAAGTCCCTTCTGGGTTATGCCTTCTCTATCTGTAGAATGGGATCCTGTAACATTGGATTTCACATTCCCCAACTAAGAATCAAGAAAGAGCACTGAATCTCTGGAAATTGTAGGTCAAATGTCTGTGCATTTTTCTGGGGAGAAGGTCTAGGGCTGTGCTATCCATTCCAGAGCAACCAACCTGGTAAATCCCAGTTTACCTAGGACTAAGGGGTTTCCTGGGACATGGGACTGTCTGTGCTAAAATTGAGACAGTCCTGGACAAACCAGAACAGCTATTTACCCAAAATATGGCAGCCGGAGGGTATAGAGCATTTGAAATGTGACTAGTCCAAATTAAGATGGGCTGTGGGAGTAAAATACATAGCAGATGTTGAAAACTTAGTGTGGAAAAAAGAATGTAAGCTATCTCCTGAATTATTTTCATATTGGTTATATGTTGCAATGATAATATTTTGGATATATTAGGTTAAATTAAATATGTTATTAAAATTTATTATTATTATTAAAATGAATTAGTTTCTTTAAAAATTGTTAATGTGACTACATAAAAAATTTAAAAATTACATCTGTGGCTCACTGAATTCAGCGGAGTCCCAAAGGGGTCTGATCTGTGACCCTCAAAAGGCCATAGCCCTTCTTGATAGAAAGTCCCAAGGTCCCTTCCAAGTTGATGATGGCACCTTTGCCTTTCTGAGTAGATGTCCAGACATGTCTTCATTGAAGGCACTTTATGCACCCACATCTGTGCATGGAGACCTCCATCTGCTGGCCCTCTCCTTTCCTCATGGCCACCCCGCCCCCATCCTTCTGTTGAAAGGCACCCCTGAAAGCCCAGGGCTTCCTCCCCTCTCTGCTCCATGTGATTTTCATTTGTCTAATTAAAGCTAATCTGATAAAGGCAGGAATTGCAGAGATGCGTAAAAGCTCCAGTGAGCACAGGTCATGGCCTGATCCAAAGAGGGGGTCTTTGTCTCCCCAGCCCCAGGCAGGGGACAGCTGGGCAAAGAGTCACCCAGGGGAGTGGGCAGAGGAGCCAAGACCAAGGAGGGGCTCTTCTCGGACTAGCTGTGTTTATATCACTGTGTTGACCATTTGCAAACACTGCCAAAAAGAAGCCAAGGGAAGAGGCTCAAAAGATGAAAATACATTGAAAATCACAGGAGAAACACCCTGTGAAAAATTGAGCGGCTCAGTGGGATGATTACAGGCTAGAATCTTGGCCTGCTGTCTCTTCTTTCTCTTCTGGCCAGTGGCATCATCTGGAGAGAGAGGCCAGGGTTACAGCCGCTTCTCCAGGGAAACAGAGGAGGACTCAATTTGGGAGAAACTTATCCTGTAACCATGGCCACTGGGTCTTCCCAGGGCCTTGGAATCTACCTAAATTCATCCCTGGAGCCAAATTCCAAATTCCTGCAGCAGCCCCTTTGATCACAGAGGACGCTGCGATGGCCATGTACCAACTCACTCATCCAAAATGCTGGGAAGTCAGAGATGAGCTTGACGAGCTGCAATGTTCAAGTTTTTCTGTGTTTGCTTCAGCTCCTTAGTTTAAAATTCTCTACTTCCTCTTAGGTGGAGGGAGGTAGTTCAGTGGGGAAGATGCTGCCATTAGTTAATTAAGCCAGAAGCATTTACCAAAGAGTTGGTGTAAAACTGGCCTGCTGCTAGGAATTTCGATGGAGACAAGAGAAGAAGAAAGGGGCCCAGCCCTCCAAGAGGTCACACTCTTTTTGGAGAAGTTAAATTTGTGCACAAGAACAACCAGAGAACAGGGTGGACATAGTTAATTGCCGACTGAGCAGGACACAGCCAGAGCGCTCAGAGACGAGAATGGAGGGGAACAAATGAGCTTTGGGTGTCAGAGCAGACGTTTTGGAGAGGGTGGGCTTGAGCTAACCTCATGGAATGAGAGCAAGGCTAATGGGAGTAGGATTACAATGGGTAGGAGGCCAGGCCTGGGTTCTACTTGGAGTTCTTGCACCCACTATGTGAGCTTGGGCAACTCAATCCTGTCCCTGGGCCTCATCTTCCTCAAATAAGGCTGGTGATGGGCTGACAGCTTTATTGACCATGATGTTCTACAATCTGAAGCATCAAAGAGGAGCGGGTAGGAATCCCAGGCGGAAGAAGTGTTGGATTGCTGATAAGATGAGAAAGCTCCCGGAAAAGTGGGAGACTCATGGCCAAGCTTGCTGGGAATGGCTCCGCAAAGCCAGAGAAAGTGACTTAGCTCCTTTGCTCATTGCAGCCCATCCCGGGGCAAGAAAGGCCCATGGTCTCACTGGGGTCTCAAACAAGGGACTACATTGTATGCACCCAGCTGGGGTGCAGGCCAGGGCGGGTGTCATGGGAACTGGCTGTCTGCTTTTGAGGAAAGAAGGGAGATCTGGCCTCAGGGACCTTGCCTGGTGCCACTGCTCTTTGCTAACGGACTTTGGATCATTTCCCCAGAGCCCTCTCTGTCCTTATCTATCATCTTCCCAAGACAAGCAGAACCCCAGGTCAGAGCTGACTGTGCAGGGAATATGGGGGAGGAATGAGCTGTGGATTCTAGAGAAGTGGTAAAGATGAGTTCTTCCACTTTGGTTTCATCCATATTGGAGCTCAGTCCAGCTATAGCCCTTGTTACCCCGGCTTGGATCGACCTATGAGAACCTTTCAGGAAATTCACCAACAGAAACACCTGTGAGCTTCACTTCTTGCTTTGTTCTTCCAACTGAACAATTAGGAAGTGGCTGTGGAAGGCTGTGTCCTGTTGTGTGCTGAAAATGTGCCCATGGTGTGCAAGGGCAGCTCTCCCAACACCGGAAAATATTCCACGTTGACTTGATCTCAGGCAGCCTTCAGAAAAATGTCTGGGGCTGTGTGTCTTCCTCTATCCCATCACCCTGCTATATCTTCTTCCTTGACTCATCACTTTCCAAGATGATTTCAGATGCTGTACTTGTTTCCCCTGTGCCTCCACCCCGCACACAAATGCTAGCCTGTAGCTCCACGAGGAGCAGGGACTGTGTCTCTACTGGTTACTACTCTATCTCTGACCCTAGAATAAGGCTGGATGCTCAACAGGTGGCGAATACGTGTTTGTCAAACATGAAGATATGGGTGTGCTGCTTGGGAATGGGGCAACATTGAACAGTGAGGTGTGGAATGCAGTTAGATGATTCGGGCTGACATCAGCCCTCAGTCAGGGTCCTGAAGGAAATAAAACACACTGAGGCAGGTGAATCAAAGAGAGTTAAATCAAGTCAAATGAAAGTCTCTGGCCCATGCCCTCTTCTCTCCACTCCATGGCTCCATCCCACATTCTAAGGGGCTGTCCATGCACATGCATAGCTACGTAAAAGCTTGGTTCTGGGCTGTTTCAAAGGCACAGTTAGTATCTGGGGAAATGGAAAAGGGACAAAACGCACAGGGGCTGGGGAGGAGAAGGAGAAGGACTGCCTAGGCCTTAAGGGGCAGGGAGGAGGCAGTTATTGGAACCCTGAAAACAAGTTACATAGCAAAGGCAGCCTGGCAGGAGCTGTGGCCTTTGGTAGAGGGGCATGGTTGGGCTACAATGACCTGGCAGGGAGGGTGCTGGAATAAATGCCCTGACCTCCCTCTCATTCTCCCTCCCACTCTCTCCATGGTGCCCCCAGTTGGCAGAACCCAGCCAGAAGCCAGAGGGCAGGGGAGACTGATGATGGAATTTACACAGAAGAAGATGGATGGCTGGGGGAGTCAGTCTCAGGGGCTCCAGAGCAGGGTGGAGAAGGGCAGAGGGGGATCTGGAAGAGCAAACAGAAAAAGTCCAGTGTCGTCAGAGGAGAGAACCATGCTGTGCTTCCACGGTTTCTTATTACAAACACAGAACTCTGGACTAGAAATAACTGTAGTCATTTTAGCATCGTTGACAGTTTCTGTGGGTCAGGAATCCAGAAAGGGCTCTGCAGGGCAGTTCTGGCTGTGGCCTCTCATGCTGTTCCAGACAGATGGGAGCTGAAGCTGGAGTGGTGAGGGGCGGAAGGGACGGCTGGGAGCTAGTCAAGTTTCTGTATTTCTTCTAGAAACTGCTGGGCATCCTATGTGGTCTCTCCATGTGAGCCACATTGCACTTCCTCACAGCATGATGGTCTCATTGTAGTGGGACATCTTACATGGGCTCAGAGCTCGAGCAAGGATATTCAGTGAGCCCAGAAGCAGCAGCCTCACCTTTTCTGACCTACCCTTAGAAGTCAGGTAGTGTCACTCTGCCATAGTCTAGTGGTTTACCAGTCACTAAGGCTGACCCAGATTCAAGAGGTGGGGGACTCCACCTCTTGATGGAAGGAATGCTGAAGGGTTTGAAAACACATTTTTAAAGGGCTACAGGATGGACTATAAGTGAACATTATTTGGGTGTCAGCCAAAGAAGTCCAAAATGGTGCCTGGGAGAAGACAGGGACAGAATGGAAATTTCCAACATTGTTGGGAAGTTGGATCTTTTTTGGGTCTCCTTTTCAGGAGCTGAAGAACAGGATCATAGAAGGAAATTAATGGTTCTAGGGTCACATAGGATAACTTGGCCTAGAAGAGCAGAACTCTGTCTTGAGAGATTCTGTGCTCAGCAGTCAATAAGCCGGGGAATGAAGGGCAGTCCTGACCAAGAAGCCTCCAGAATTGCTCACCCAATGCTGGAGAACTGAGAGCATTCAGCTAATTTCCTTCCACATTCCCCTTGCAGGCTCCTGCAGCCTCCCTCCCTGGAAGGAAGGGAGAAAGAAAGGCAATTTGGAGACTATCAAAGAGAACGACTTTCACTTTCAGGGAGCTGGCTGGGAAAGATTGCTTCCAGGTGGCCTCTCCCAGGCCCCTCCCAGCCTGGCTGGGCAGCGCATGGGACTGGTGGATGGTCAGCAGGCCTGGGAAGCTGGGGTAGCTGCTCCCCTGGCCCCGAAAGCCCTTCCCCAGAACTGCTGAGGCCGCCTGCTTCCTGACCAGATCTCTGCTCACAGGCCCTTCCCCTTGGGGGTCTTCGCTCATCATCCACATGGAATCAGCACCGTCCCGCTGCAGCTTCCTCTAGGAGCACCCTTAGAATGGGATACTCCTAGAACCTGACTCTGAAGGCCCCGCTCTGCCCCACCTCTAGCTATACCCAACTCACGTAATGAGAAGCCCATGGGCTGAGGTGCTGTGCCCACCTAGAGAACACATCCTTCTAGACCACACTCAGGGTCCAAAGGACTCTGGAATTCCCTGTCCAAACATTCTGAGCCTACTTCTAGGACTAGGGTAGTAGGTCCTAGGGACCTACTTCTTCCCTGGCCTGTTCTCTAAGGACAAACTGTGCTGCTTGTGTGAGCACCCCTAGGCCCAAGGATGGTCCAAGGATACTGTTTCACACATGGTAAGGATGGGGGAGACAGACTGAGCTTTTATGTGGCTACACATGTGCATGGGCAGCCCTTTAGGATGCGGGATGGAGCCATGGGGTGGAGAGAAGAGGGCATGGGCCAGAGACTTTTATTTGTACCTTTGCTGGGCCCCATATATTAGAGGCATTCCTGGCTTTCTATCACATCACCCTGTTTTATTTCTTCCTAGTGATTTTCACTCTGAAATGTGCTACTCCTTTTCTTTTTTCCTGCCCTTCCTTCCCCCAGTAGAAATACACCCTCAGCAGGAGCTGAGGCCTTGGGCACCTGCTTCTGAATGAAGGTTTCTCTCTCTCTCCTTGGCAAGGGGTGGGGAGTAGTCCATGAGAATGTATTAGTCTGTTCTCACACTGCTATAAAGAATACTACCTGAGACTGGGTAATTAAGGAAAGAGGTTTAATTGACTCACAGTTTCACAGGCTTAATAGGAAGCATGGCTAGGAGGCCTCAGGAAACTTACAGTCATGGCGGAAGGTGAAGGGGAAGCAGGCACCTTCATCACAAAGTGGCAGGAGAGAGTGTGTGCAAGAATGAGGAAGTGCCCCAGTTTAAAACCATCAGCTCTCAAGAGAACTCACTCACTATCACCAGAACAGCATGAGGGAAACCGGCCCCATGATCCAATCCCCTCCCAGTTGGTCCCTCCCCGACACATGGGTATTACAATTCGAGATGGGATTTGGGTGGGGACACAGAGCCAAACCATATCAATGTCTCAACAGGAAGGGGCCCTGGAGAGTCTTAATTCCAAACTGCCCACTTTACAGACGTGTACACTGAGGTCCAGAGAGGAGGAGGGACCTGCCCAAGCTTATTCATGAGGCCTGTGGCAGAATGGAGCACATGTCAGACTTCCAGATGGGCCGTGGTGCCGACTCCCAAAACCATGATGGTTATGTTTTGGCCAGTTGACTGATTGGTCCTACGTCAGCCCCGATAGGTGAGTGAAAGCCCTCTAGGTGGGCAGCTCCCAAATGGACCTGCTTGTCAGACTGGCATGAGAAACATGTTAAAAATAAAAAGGTGCAGCCACAGTTTGTTCTGATGCAGGGTATCTGCATGGTGCCCAGGTGCCTGTGTCCCTACCAAGCACTGCAGCAAGTTTGAGAGGTGCCCAGGACTTGGGAGTGAAGGGACATCATGGTGACTCTGGGCTTCACAACCATTGGTCCTTCCAGGGCCAAATCCAAATGTCTCCCACTGCACTGGCCCCATGTTTTATGGGAGAACAGGATGCCTGTAGCTGAAGGTGCCTGTCACCAAAGCCCCAGGGTGAGCAGGATGCCTCTGCCTAGGTTATGGGTCAGAGCAGGCCTAATGCCCTCAGGAGGGCAGCAAATGGACAGTGTGAGGTGATGCTGCCTCTCCCATGACACCTGCTCCCCCATGACTTGGTGAAGCCCCCACCCTCTGCCTCCTTCTTCCTCAGCAGAACAAAGAGAGCTGAAGGACAGAGCCCCCCTACCTCTCTTACTCACTGAAATTCTGTCGCTGTAATTGAACAGGGGCAGGAAAGTGTGTCCACCTGGGGCCTGGGTTCCGGACTGACTCTGCTATTGACCTTCGTAAAGTTTCTGCAATATTAGGCTGTGAATAGCGGTACCTTCCCTCCAAAGGAGGATGTGAAAGGTAAGTGTGATCATGAAGGTGAAGGTGCACTGAGAACTCAGCAGTGGTCCCCATCTAAAAGATGATCATTCAACTTATCACTTCACCCTGTTTTATTTCTTCCTAGTGATGTTCACTTTATATGTGCTACTCCTTTTCTTTTTTCCTGCCCTTCCTTCCCCCAGTAGAAATACACCCTCAGCAGGAGCTGAGGCCTTGGGTTGCACACCTGCTTCTGAATTAGAGTCCCTCCGTCTCTTTGGCAAGGGGTGGGGAGCAGTCCGCGAGAATGTCTGTATTTGTTCTCACACTGCTATAAGGAATACTACCTGAGACTGGGTAATTACAAAGAAAAGGGGTTTAATGGACTCACAGTTCCACAGGCTTAATAGGAAGCACGACTAGGAGGCCTCAGGAAACTCACAGTCATGGCAGAAGGTGAAGGGAAAGCAGGCAGCTTCATCACAAAGTGGCAGAAGGGAGTGTGTGAAGGAACAAGGAAGACTGTCCCCCCTGCCATGTGCCCTGGCCTTCTGCTGGCCTTGCTGCCTACTGCCCCTTCCAGGCTGGACCTTCCATTCCTCCACCGAGACCATTTCTCCAGCAATGACCCCTAACTTGCATGTGAAGGAACAGCATCCAAGTCAGCCCCCTGCACGGAACGGGCATCATTTATGCATTTAAAAAGTACATCAAGTATTTTCACTCAGAGTCAGACGAACAGAATAGACAAGAAGAGGGAAATGGTGCAGAAGAGGATGAAGCAGTTGACAAAAACGAGATCAGCTCATATTTATGGCGTGCTATGTACCAGCCGCGGTTATAGTTGCTTTTCAATCCCATGAATCAGGTATATTCATATTCCCATTTCACAGATAAGGAAGCTGAGGCACAAAGGGGCCATGGAAGGTGGCAGAGCCAGGATTTGCACTCAAGAGAAGCAGGAGAGGCAAGGCCTGGGCACCCCTCCCTGTGGTAGGGTACAGAGAGGTCCTGGGGGAATTTTGCTAAATGAATGGAAGAGATGAGCTTTGTCCTCGCCCTTGAGGGAAAGGTGACATTTAATCAGACTGACAGGACCCTCCAGGATGAAGCATTGCAACACAGGAGAGGCATGCAGTTGAGGCAGCTGGTCTGTGCTAGGTCTAGGGTTCCCTGAGCCCGCTGTGTCACTATGCCTGGTGTCGAGGGCTGGGATGGCTCTTTTGTCTCTGGTTGCCACTTACCCCTGGCTTGTTCTGCCTGGCTTGACACAGAGTAGGTGTTCACTCAATACTCGCTGCCCTGTGATGGGATTGGCACCCACCATGGAGACAGGCTTTCCAGGATGGGGCCAGTGCAGGGGTCCACTGAGATCTCAGCACTGTGTGGAAGACTGTCCTCTTTGCCCTGTGCCCTGGACTCCTGCTGGCCTGCTTGCCACCCACTGCCCCTTCCAGCCTGGACCTTTCATTCCTCCACCGAGATGTCCCAAAGGTGTATTCTCTCTTCTGGGTCAAGTGGGGGTAGGGGTATGTAAGGTGGGACTGGGAATCCAGCTGAGAAAATGGGTTGGATTTCTTGGGTGGCTGGTGATGGGCACATTCCTGCCTCTGAGCCTTTCTTGTCTCATGTGGCCTCTTCAAAACCTCATCTCAGGCGCCAGCTTTCAGATGGCTTCTCCAGCCCTCCCCAGCCAGAGTCATCCAGGAGCTGGAAGGAGAGGCGAAGGAAGGGGCCCAGTGGGAAAAACCAGAGCAAAGGAGGAGCTGCAGGTCCCTCCTCCCTTCCACACCCACACCACCCAACTCACGCTATTGAACCATCGCAGGACTAGTTTTTTGCTAGTTTTGTTTTTTAATTAATTGTGGTAAAATATACATAACGTTTACCATTTTATACCATTTTTAACTGTACAGTTCAGTAGTGCTGAGTATATTCACATTGTTGAGAATCAGATCTCCAGAACTTTTTCATCTTGCAAATCTGAACCTCTGTGCCCATTAAACAACTCATTTCCCTCTTCCCCCAGCCCCTGGCAACCCCCATTCTGCTTTCCGTCTCCAGCAATTTACTGCTCTAGGTGCCTTGCATAAGTGGAATCATACAGTGCTTGTCTTTTTTTGTGACTGGCTTATTTCGTTCAGCATAAGGTCCTTAAGGTTCATTCATCCATGTCGTAGCATGTGTCAGAATTTCTTTTCTTTTCAAGACTGAGTAATATTCTGCTGTACGGATAGACCACATTTTGCTTATCCACTCACCTGCCAATGGACATGTGGGTTGCTTCCACCTGCTGGCTACTGTGAATAATGCTGCTGGAACTTGGCTTCCTAGATCATCGAGATGGCTATTCAATTCGAACCAGGTTCTCTGCATACTTTATATGAGCATTATGGTCTCCGTTTTACAATGGAAGAGAAAGGACTCCAACAGTTTATGTCCCTGCCCCAGATCCCACAGCCAGTATAAGTGTCAGGGCCTGGCTTTGAATTTATATCTGCACCAAACCCCATGTTTAGCTCCTGCTTTCTACTCCCTCCTTCCCTGAGGGTATTTGTTTTTATTTCTTATTCTGCTGGGAGCTGTACCAGGTGCATGTGCCCCTTCTGAGGCTAGGGACCAGAACTTGTAGAAGAACATACAGCATAGTGGCTAAGGATCAAAGACTCTGAATCCAGACTGTCCAAGTTCAAAGTTGGCTTCTTGAGTTTATCAGCTGTGCGACATTTGCCAAATGATTTAACCTCTCTGAGCCATGCTGGATTAGCGATGTCTGCTATGGGCTCAGGTTAAGGGACATATGCCTCCTATATACCTCTCCAGACAAAATGCAAGGCTTGCTTGAAACCCCATCCGACACCAGGCTCCCTCCAGATTCTTGGTCTTGGAAGCAACGATGTTTCCTACAGAACTGCAAGAGCAGAGAGGCCACGTCTGAAGATTGAGTCTGTGGCATGACTCGCCCTGGGGGGATTTGGTTTTCATCAGACGGGGAGAGTCTTCCTTGGCTCACAGTCTGTTTTCTAGGAGGCAGCAGGGTTGGGTCCTCTGCCCTGTTGGCCATCAGGCCCCAGGTGGAGGAGATTGGAGTATATGTGGGTCTCCTCCCCTCGCTGTCCTCCCACAACTTGTGTCCCTTCCTGTCCCTTGAGCTGTTGTTCATTGTCCAGAACCTGAACACATTTCTTTTTCCTTCCTTCCTTCCTTCCTTCCTTCCTTCCGTCCTTCCTTTCTTCCTCCCTCCCTCCCTCTCTCCTTCTTCTTCTCTCCTTCTCTCTCTCTCTCCCTCTCTCTCTCTCTTTCTCTCTTTCTTTTGAGTCTCACTCTGTTGTCCAGGCTGGAGTGCCATGGCACAATCTTGGTTCACTGCAGCCTTGACTTCCTAGGCTTAGGTGATTCTCCTGACTCAGTCTCCAAATAGCCAGGACCACAAGGGTGTGCCACCATGCCTGGCTAATTTTTTGTATTTTTTGTAGAGACGGGGTTTCGCCATGTTGCCCATACTGGTCCCGAACTCCTGGCCTCAAGCAATCTGCCTGCCTTGGACTCCCAAAATGCTGGGATTAGAGGCATAAGCCCGGCCCTGGCCACATTTCAAGTGTATTTACAAGGTGCCTAGTGGCTCCTTCCTCCTCAGGGTTTCTAAGGCCCATAGTTCCCTTTTGGCCCCTGCATCTTGTTAAAGCGAGTCTTCATCCGAGATCCTAGGAGACGCAGCATGGGCATTCCTCTTGCTCCTGCCCTGAACAAAACTTCTGCTGACCCCAGGGCCTTGGAATGGATGGAGAGATGGGTTTGCTGGCTGCAGGGCAGGGGGGCTGGGTGTGGCATGGGGTAAGTGTGGGAGGATGACATCAGCATCACTCGGGGTGACAGGAGGAAAGCAGTGCATGCCACAGAGGGTGATGGTGTGGCTGTGGGCTGTAGACAGCTGGCTAAGGGAATGTGGAGGGTGATGGTGCGTGGAGGTGGGACTGGAGCAGATGTTTATGGGGGTGACAGCGTGGGTGACCTTATAAATGTCACCATGAGTGACTGACAGGATAGGCGGGTGGGAATTCCAGTAGGTGGCTATCTCGGCGACACTGTGATGGGTGGGGAGCCAGAGTGCGCCTGAGGGTGCCGGTGGCAGGCGCCAAGACGCCCCTGGGCTTGCCTCTAGGGTACATTGTTCACGCTGGAAAGAAAGAACGAATGTGCTTTCTCTGCCTGTTGAAAATGATTCCTAGCGAAGGGCCGCGCCTCCTGGCCGGCGAAAGCCTGACTCCGCTGTGTCAGAAGATGATCTTTCACAGATGCTGAAAAGTTAGGAAGTGTAATTATGGGGAAATTGCGCTCAGGCAAACGAGTACAAGCCAAGGGCTGCCAGGCCCCATTCCTCACCTGAACGCCCTGATTGTGGCCGACAGCCCCACATCTGTATGTGCTTTGCAGCCAGAAGAGGAAGGAGAGGGGAAGCAGGAACGGGGTGGGGAGGGGAGGCATAGGGAGGGGACCTGGAGCCACCCCTGCCAACGGCTCCCCAGCTTCCTTGGGGAGGAGCCGAGGGAAGGCTGAGGCCTGGGGCACGTTCCTGGGTTCTGAGGGCCTTCTGGGGTGCCCTCATTCCTGGGCATGATGGGGAGGAGGAGCTGGGGAAGAGAAGCAGAGCTTCATCCTCTTCTTTCCATCCTCAGTGTGGAAATGGAGGCTGCAGATGGCCAAGGGGCACATAGTGAGATAACAGTGCAGGCAGGTCAAGATCCTCCACCTTCTGACCAGCAGGGGCTCTTGCCAGAACCCTGGGGGGCAGGGTGGGAGGGGCAGATAAGGGGCAGACCTAGTGAGCAGCAGGGTCCCCCTGCCTCCCACCCGGCATCTGTTACTAGCCTCGGGGTAGCTCTGCCCACTGGGCAGCCTTGGCATTCCTTAAATTCCTGGCTGTCATCCTCTCGCTGGGGCTCCTGCTCCATGGCCCCTCTCTGCTGGGGTGGCTGGGAACCCTCTCAGCAGAGGGACCTGCAACTCCTCCTTTGCTATGTTTCTTCCCACTGGGCCCCTTTCCTGCCTCTCTTCCAGCTCCTGGGATAGCCCAGAGCCTGGGGCCACCCCCTCCTGTTCAAACCCTCCTGGGCCAACTCAAGGGCACCCTGATGCCCTCTGCTCCCCACAGGATGGTCAGTCCCTCCTTCCCACTCCTTGGCCCTCTCCTGGTCTGTGGGAACAATTCTTCCCATTGGGCACTAAGTTTACTTCCCACCTCCACGCTGCTGGTAACAAACTGCCCTGTCCCTGAGCCTCAGAGGGGTTACAGGGAGGCCCAGTCTGGACTAGTTATCCAATGTCCTCCTGGCTCCAGGAATTGAGTCAGGGGAGGATGCGTGACTCCACAGGGCCCATCAGAATTCTTCCCTGATAAGGACACTGAGAGCAGGAAGCTGGCTTCCGTCCCTCTGCAGCTGATAAACTGGGAAACTGGAGGTTTGGGAATCCAGCCTTTTCTTTATCTTGTAAAGAAGCCCATCTGCAGGAGGTAGGATTGAGGCACACAGAGAGTTACAGGTGGGGGTGGGGCATGAAGAAATGATTGACATTAGCATTTTTGAACTCTGGATTTAGTCCTGTCTTCATTCCCATACCTCCCAGTTGTATTAGCTAATTTCTATTTTATTCCATTCTCTTCTCTTCTCTTCTCTTCTCTTTTCTCTTCTCTTCTCTTCTCTTCTCTTCTCTTCTCTTCTCTTCTCTTCTCTTTCTCTTCTCTTCTTCTATTCTATTCTACACTCAGTGCATTCAACTGGATTTCCATCACTTGCAATCAAGAGACCTGATGAATGTAGCTGTCACTGAGCTGGAGCTTGGGTGTCCTGGGAAGTGTTGATGGGTAAGTTGACAGGACCAAGGTAGGACCAGTGCCAGAGAGGATGGTGGTCCTCTCCTGGCTAGATGGGGCCTGGCAAGGGGCAGTCTGTCATGGTAGGAATTTGCCAAAGAATAAACATGCATAAAAGAATTAAACAGTAAAACTCCAACACAGAAGCAAATGGACAGCTTCTAGTTCCAACTGCAGCCATTGAAGGAACGCTTGTCCAGGGTAGAGAGAAGCACACGCATCCCCGGGAGAAAAGGCCATCTGAGGGAAGGCGGGGCTCCAGGCAGTACTCAACCTAGAGGACACACCTGGGGATGAGGCATAGGAGAGGAATTGGAGCAGAAGAAGCAGGGCAAAGTGGGCATGGAATGTGGGCTCCACTGTCACCAAGAGCCACTGGGGGGAAGCATCAGTGCACAGCCTGGTGATGCCACTAGTAATTGACATTTAAAGCCCAAAACTCAGTGGCCCATTTTATTTTATTCCAGGTCCAAGCCTCCTGCCCTTTTGATACACCTGGCTTTTCCAAGAAGTTTTCTGCCTGGAATACTGGCGGGAAAAGGACAGGGTAGCCCTTGCATGGCTAGCTAGAGCTGAGTACCTAGAAGTGATATAAATGTTGATGGTTCTGTCTAGTTTGGTGTCTTGCCTTAACCACACCTGAAGACATTCTTGTAACTCAGTGACTTTGCTTCGGCCACAGCAAATGAAGAGGGGAAAGGAGAGTACTCGCAAAGCCCCAGAATGTGCCAGGCAAAGTTATATACCTTTACTTCTTTTCATTTACCTTACATCTGTGATCTCATTCAATCCTACAATGACCCCATGGGGGAGATGTTATAATTCCCACTTCCTACACTAGAAAACTGAGGCTCGGAAAGATTAAGTAACTTGCTCAAGGTCTCTGAGCTAGAATGGGGCGGAGTGGGAACTTCAGCCCAAATGTGTGTGTCTCTAAACTCTGACCTTTCTCCAATGTCTTACTTCCTCTGGAGAACTAAACCCTCCCCTGGAAGGACATGATGGAGACTCAACAGCCAGCTTCAGAGTCAGGAACTGCAGAGCCACCTGTAAATGATTTATGATTACATCAGTGATGAGGCTCCGGGTAAGCCCTTATCCCTCCTCACTAAGGCTCAATGTCCTTGGCAGGTCCAGGCTCCACCTTTTAGCAAACATCGTTCCGGAGACCTGGAGCCCCCACCTGCCAAGAAATGGCCAACTTCAGCTCTCAAAATCCAGGCTCTCAAGGGGAAGTAGGTCCCAATTCAGCACCCGTCCTCCGTCTGTGGTGTCTCCCACACACGGGCTGCTTCGGGCTTCCTCCTGCCCGGTTCCGGTTGGGCAGTGATGATGATGGTGCTGCGCTCTGCTCAGGCCTCTTTGGAGTGCTCTCGGTGACTCCCTTCCCTGCATAAAAACCTGAGGCTGTGCCTGGTGCAAGGCTTGCCCTTCTACCCTCTTCTGTCTGTAGAAATCCTATTCCTCTCCAAGGCATAGGGCCAATCCCATCTCCCTCACAAAGCCCCTCCGTATCCCTTAACCAGATGTGATTTTTTTTAACCCCCTCTCCCCAGAATCACATCTTGTGATTGACTTGAAGGCTGGCTTCAATACCAGCTCCTGTGAAAACATCCACCCTCCAAGAAGACTTCATCTCTCTCCCTCCGAGCCTGCAACATGCAGTTCCTAGAATGTGCCTTGCATGAGCTGTTTAATTGTCAGTGCTCTCTACCAGGGCACCAGGACTCAGGGTGCCTTGACTTTGTCTAATCAGTGACCTCCTGGGACTGAGATGACGCTCAATCCGTGTTTTCCAGAATGATGGTTGACGCCTCCAGACACTGGCTGTGCCTCTTCTCTGAATTTGTCTAACACGCCTGGGATTCGAGTTGTGGAAGCAGTTCCAGGAATACGATCAAGTCCAGGGCTCCTTGTACCCCTCTGCCCCAGGCACCAGGGACTGCCACATCCTCTCCATCATTGCTGCTGTTGAAACTCCTCCACCAGCAAACACTTCAACTTTGGGTAAATAACCTCTCCTCTCTGAGCCTTAATTTCCTCCACAGTAAGTGGGATAAGTCATTCAACATCATCTCTAAAATCTCTCTTAGCCTAAAAATCCTCCCAGCAGGCTCTCGCAAAAGCAAACCAATGAATAATGGTGAACGAATTCTCAAATAGTGGAAGTCAAAGCACTGAGACAGGCCATTAAAGCAGGAAATACCAATAGGGTTGACGAGGATGTTGACAATGATAGTATTTACCACGATCATTTACTGTGTTGCTTTGTATACATGATCTTGAATCCTCCCAATAAATCTCTGAGGGGAGAGCAAAACCCATTTTATAGATGAGAGAAACTGAGGTTCAGAGAGGTGATGTGATTTTCTCATTCCCTTACCAGCAAGTGGCCAAGGCAGAACCTGGAGCTGGGCCCCCTGGGCTCCCTCCGGTGCTCTTCTGGAACATTCCAGGCAGGCCCAAGTGGCCGGAGCAGGCCCTGCCTGCCTCCCCCTTGCCCTCTGCGGCTGCTTTGCATCCTGCCAGATTCCTGAGGTGTCAGGCCTCATTATAGCCCTTCACCCCAGTGAATGTGGAGAGGCAGTTGACAGGTATACAATCTGACCGCGGCTCCCTCCAAATCATCAAGTTGTCTTCAGGCAGGAACGTGCCGGGAAGCCGGGCAGAGGCCCCTGGGTTGGCTGCATAATCGGATGCACATTAAAAACATCTTTCGGATGCCTTTTCTTGTTGCGCGCTCATTCTCACTCTGTTTTGTTTTGATTTGTGTCCTCCTCCAACAAAAGCCGATGAAGTGGTCAGCTCTGTAGGCTCTCTGGTTCACACAGGGTCTCACCAACCGGACAGCTACTCAGGAACCACTGACCTTCTAGTATTCAGCTGGCATCTGGGTGACAGCACCTGTGGCACAGGGCCACATCCTGACAAGTCTGGACAAGAACCCGTACTCTGCCTCCCTCTCCAATTCCAGGGAGTGAGTTCAGTTTTACCGTGACTCTCAATGGAGAGCCTGGACTAATAAGGATCATCGCTAGCATTGAGCGAATGCTTGAGTTGGGGGCTGAACCGCTTTTTATGTTTGGGGAATTCTCCATCTCAGGATGAGAGTAGGGAGAGAAGAGCCAGCTTTCCACCAAGAAGCGAAGCAAGCCAGATCCTTACTCTTCTGGGGCCCTTGGAACCAGGAAGTGAACATGTGACCAGAGTCAGCCAATCCGATGCTCCTGTCCAGAACTGGACTCAGGCCAGGAGCCATGGAGACTTTGGCCCCATAGCTGCAAGTGTCCTGGAGTGGCAGGGCCACAAAGGGCAGCAGCAGGAAGGGGGTGCCTTGGGCTGCAGGTAGTAAACAGGAAGCCTCAGCTGCGGCTTCCACAGCATGGCTTGGATTGTGGTTCTGGCCGCCAGCTTCTTTCTTGTTCTAGCTTTGTTTGACCCTTGATTTCCAGCCTTCCTGGAGACTATGAGCTGTTACCTTTCTGCTTAAAGCAGCAAAAGGCCACTTTTGTTGTTAATAACTAAGACTTCTGGCTAGATCCCCTGTGATCACTTGTTTAATTCTCATATCAACCCTTCAGGTAGCTATTAGCCTCATCTTACAGACGAGGAAACTGAAGCACAGAGAGGTTAAGTAACGGGAGGTCACACAGTAAAAAATGGCAGACATGGATTCAAACCCAGGTCTGTAGACTTCAGAGCCTAGGCTCTTAACCACTTCAAGAAAGAGCTTTGGCCAGATGCGGTGGCTCATGCCTGTAATCCCAGCTACTCAGGAGGCTGGGGTGAGAAGATCGCCTGAGCCCAGAGGTTCCAGGCTGCAGTGAGTCGTGATGTAGCCACTGTATCCAGTCTGAGTGAAACAGCAAGACCCTGTCTCAAAAAAAAAAAAAAAAAAAAAAAAAAAAGGCCAGGCGGGCACAGTGGCTCATGCCTATAATCCCAGCACTTTGGGAGGCCAAGGCAGGTGGTTCATGAGGTTAAGAGATTGAGACCATCTCTGCCAACATGGTGAAACCCCGTCTCTACTAAAAATACAAAAATCAGCTGGGCATGGTGGCGCGTGCCTGTAGTCCCAGCTGCTTGGGAGGCAGAGGCAGGAGAATTGTTTGAGCCCGGGAGGCGGAAGTTGCAGTGAGCTGAGATCGCGCCACTGCACTCCAGCCTGGTGACAAAATGTGAGACTCCGTCTCAAAAAAAAAAAAAAATCCTTACATGAGACTGGATAATGGCCCTCCAAAGATGCTCTTGCTCTAATTCCTGGAACCTGTGAATAGGTTACCGTATATGGCAAAGGGGAATTTGCGGATGTGATTAAGTGAAGAATGTTATGATAGGGGGATTATCCTGGATTATCTGGGTGGATTCATTGTAATCACAAGGGTCCTTATAAAAAGATGTAGGGATAGAAGCAGAAGTCAGAGAGGAGAGGAGATGCTATGCTGCTGTTCTGAGGGTGAAAGAAGGAGGCCTTGGGCTGAGGAACGCAAGCGGCCTCAGAAGCCGGCAGAGGCAAGGAAATGAACATACAGAAGAAACCAGCCCCGCCAACACCTTGACTTTAGTCCATGAGACTGATTGTGGACATCTGACCCCTAGAACTGCCAAATAGGACACTTTTTGTTGTTTTAAGCCACTCCATCAGCAATAGGAAACTCTGCAGGGGTAGAAAAAACTTTCCACTCTTGGCAATTCTTGTTGAAGATAGGCTATCTAGAGAAGGGGACCTTGTGAGGAGCCCAGTGCAGTACCCTCAGGGTCTGACACAGTGCTGGGCTGAGGGCTGATGTTCCCTGTATCTGTATTGAATGAAAAGATGCATGAGCGCAGGATCCCTGATCCTCTGCCCTGGTCTGCCAGCCAAGGAAGATGAGGCCATCAGTGCGCTGCTATAGCCACAACTTTGGCCCCAAGTCGAAGAGAAGATCCAGGAATCCCGAATGAATGGGTCACACACTTAAAGGTTTGGGTAGATCTAAGCCCAAAGCTGACCGTGTCACCTGCATGACCCTTTCCCTCCAGACCCACGGCCTCTGCCGCTTTCAACACCCATGGTGAGGTTGGGAGTTTGAGACTAGCCTGACCAACATGGAGAAACCCCATGTCTCTACTAAAAATACAAAATTAGCTGGGCGTGGTGGCACATGCCTATAATCCCAGCTAGTCGGGTGGCTGTGGTAGGAGAATTGCTTGAACTGGGGTGGGTGAGGTTGTGGTGTGCTGTGTTTGCACTTTGGCACTCCAGCCTGGGCAACAAGAATGAAAATTCATCTCAAAAAAAAAAAAAAAAAAAAACCAACCATGCAGGTAGCCCTCCTATCTGTTCTCCAGGAGCTCCAAGGCTTAGAACTGTGCCCAGTCAAACTTCTATTCATCCCTCAAAACCAATGCTGGTTCAATGCAGTATAGCATCCCGGATTTGATGCTGGAATGGGTAAACTGGTGAAATCTAAATAAAGACTATAGTTTAGTGAACAGTACTGTAACAATGTTAATTTGTTAGTTTTGACTAATGTGGCATGGTCATTGATATGGTTTGGCTGTGTCCCCACTCAAATCTCACCTTGAATTGTAATAATCCCCACATGTCAAGGGCAGGGCCAGTTGGAGATAATTGAATCATGGGGATGGTTTCCCCCACACTGTTCTCATGATAGTGAATAAGTCTCACGAGATCTGATGGCTTTATAAAGGGGAGTTCCCCTATACAAACTTTCTTGCCTGCCACCATGTAAGACATGACTTTGTTCCTCATTCTCCTTCTGCCATGATTGTGAAGCCTCCACAACCATGTGGAACTGTGAGCCCATTAAACCTCTTTCCTTCGTGAATCACCCAGTTTTTATTAGCAGTGTGAGAACAAACTAATACAGTCATGTAAGATGTTAATGTCTGGGGGAGTTGGAGGAAGAGTATATGTGAACTGTATTATCTTTGTGTCTTTTCTGTAAATCTAAAATTATTCCAAAATAAAAAGCTAATTAAAAAAATAAAAACTACATTAGGTTAGGCATCACTCTAGTGGAAGCCACCACAGCAGGCTGGGGTAGCTGTTTCTGCCACTCACACCCACGGCACCTGTTCTTTTCCTTGCTGTGATTTAGATCATCCCAAGCTGTGATGATCTTTCCCATTAGACCAGAAGCTCCTGAGGAGGCAGGGGCTATGTCTTGTCACATTCTCTGCACCTGTTACAGAGCATTCACTAGTCACCCTTCTAAACACTGCACACTCCTTTCATCCTCACAGCACCCCTGGGAAGAAGGTGCTGTTGCTGTTTCCATGTCACATAAGAGCAAACTGAGGCTGAGAGAGGTCACAAAGTGGGCAGGTGGCAGGATTAGGATGAGAAGAACTGGCTCAGCAGTCTGGCTGCATGTCCTAAACCCTCTGCCAGGGCAAGCCATACAGCTGGGGGCTAAGCAGACTTGGCATGGGGTCAGCATCCCAGCTCTGCCCCTCACCAGCTAGGTGACCCTAGACAAGTTCCTCAGTCGCTGTGAGCTCAGTTTCATCATCTGTGAAATGGAGAGACAATTAACTACTTCACAAGGAGTAGATAAGATGCAACACGTAACATGCTTAGCACCGAGTGTGACACGTCCTAACCATGAGACGATGGTCAATGGTGGCCATGAAGATGACACACAGGTTTGATGACGATGATGTAGTGCTTGCTGAGTGAGTGGGCAGTGCAGGAGGAAAAGGAACTGTTAGCAGTTTCTGGAGAAGTCCAGACGTGATAAACTGGATAGGTGGAAGGGCAGCAGCAGTAGAAGACCATGTCTGGAAGAGGCCAGAGAGAAGAGAGGGAGGATCCCACGGGCACACCAACATGGTCAGCGGAAAGTGGTGATGAGAAAACAACCCTGTCTTAGATCTGAGGCAGACTCTTTAGACTCAGAGAAAGTGGAAGTTTCCACCACCACCTCCTGCACTGCTCCAAGCCTGGGAAAAATCGAGCAAAGGAGGCAAGATCCTGGGCAGCCCTGCTTCTCCCAGGGTAGAAAGGGCTTGCTCTGTTGTTTGTTCCATAGTTAGAAGTAGGCTCTTGTCCCCGCCCAAGCAGAATGCTTTTGTTTGGCAGGAGAAGGAAGAGCTGGGTGATGCCAGAGAGGAGCCCCACAATGCCACATGCTTTGCATTCCCCAGCATGCCCACCAGAGCCCAGGTGGGCGTGGAGGCTGTAGGAGCCCTCGCCACCCACCAAGCGGGGCTCCAGAGGTCTGGCACCACCGGGAGAGGTGGCGGCTGTCAACACTGAGCAGAAAGGAATTCTGAGGCACAAGAATAACCCGACCACAAGACAGGAAGGCGCTGTCTCTGAAACATTGTTCTCCTCCCTAGAGCAGAAAAGACCACATGTTGGGATGCTCTGGGGTTTCCTGGAATTGCTAGGAGCAGAAGCGGTTTTCCAGGTAGACTGATTTCCTCTGTGGAGTCCCAAAGCCCTGTGCCCAGAGTGCTCACCCTCACCAAGGGGGTGACACTCTGTGCTTGTTCATTTTATTTTAAAGACACTCTCCCAGCTGTGGGTGTCAGAAGATGGTCCATGCTTTTATTGTGTGTGAGACCCTAGGCCACAAAAAAGTGTTGACAGAACCTGGATCCCACTGTGAGTCATAGAAAACACATGGAGACTTCAGACTCACCCCTGGTCACACAGCTTTGTGCATTCAGTTAATTGCTTATTAGACGTCAATTGAGTGCTTTTGTGTCAGGTCCCATTCTAGGAATGGGGGTGGGATGGTAAACAGGAGGAGGCCCCTGCTCTTGCATGTCGTTCAGTTGTCCTAGTTTACATCTAGAAGGGAGAAAAGAGACAAGGAACAAGGAAACTAAGAAAGACAGCAGATACTTTCAGACAGTGATCAGTAACACAAGGACAATGAGCAGGGTTACGAGGTGGTAGCGGCTTCCATTGGGTGTCAGGAAGTACTCTGGGAGGAGGTGGTATCTGCACGAATTCCCTGGAAGTGAGGAGCAGTCAGCCATGTGAAGACCTGGACAAAGAGTATTGTGAGCCCAGAAAACATCCAACGGCAAAGGCCCCAAGGGAGGAGGAAATGAGGAAGGGCAGAGTAGCCAGAGTGGAGTCTGGGCAGGGAAGGCAGCCCCAGATGAAGATGGGGTGGACCCAGTGGCTAGGTTGCATAGATGTGGAGCCTTGGAGGCCAGAGGGGAATTCTAGACTTGATTCTAAGTGGTGTCAGAAGCCACTAAAGAGTTGTAAGCAGAGGCATGGCATGATCTACCTTTTGTTTTCAAAAGCCTGTTGGCAGTGGGAGGACAGTGAGTTGCAGGGGACAGTGGGAGGAAGCAGGGAGACCCCCCAAGTCTATTCAGTTCCAGCCAGAGAGGATGATGACTCTGGCTAGGTAGGGAGAGCAGAACAGTCAGGGTGTACTCTGGGAGGTCCGCTGATGGGAGCTGCTGATGGCGCTGGTGGGAGCTGCTGATTGCACTGATGGAATTCAGTTTGGGGTTTGAGCAGCTGGATGGGTGATGATGCACATTTGCTGCTGTGGAGAAGAGTAGGCTTGTGAGGTGTAGGTGGGGGTCAAGCTAGCATCACATTCATCGGGAATCTGGGCAACAAGGTGTTGAACCAAATTCGAGTTGTGCAGCGGCAACCTGTAGAATGGGAGAAAGTATCTGCAAACTATTCATCAGACCAGAGACTAATAACCAGAATATATGAGGAACTCAAACAATTCAACAGCAACCCCCCCCAACAAATAATCCAACTCAGAGAGTGCAAGCCCCAAACCTTGGCAGCTTCCACATGGTGTTGAGCCTGAAAGTCCACAGAAGTTAAGAATTCAGGTTTGGGAACCACCACCTAGATTTCGGAGGATGTATGGAAACTCCTGGATATCCAGGCAGAAGTTTGCTGCAGGAGCAGAGCTCCATAGAGAACCTCTGCTAGAGCAATGTGGAAGGGAAATGTGGGGTTGGAGCCCGCACACAGAGTCCCTGCTGGGGTACCACCTAGTGGAGCTGTGAGAAGAGGGCCACCATCTTCCAGACCCCAGAATGGTAGATCCACTGACAGCTTGCACCATGTGCCTGGAAAAACCACAGACACTCAATGGCAGCCCATGAAAGCAGCCAGGAGGGAGGCTGTGCCCTGCAAAGCCACAGGGCAGGAGCTGTCCAAGACCCTGGAAACCCGACTCTTGTTTCAGCATGACCTGGATGTGAGACATTGAGTTAAAGGAGATCCTTTTAGAGCTTTAAGATTTGACTGCCCACTGGATTTCAGACTTGCATGTGGCCTGTAATCCTTTTGTTTTGGCTAATTTCTCCCATTTGGAATGGCTGTATTTAGCAAATTCCTGTACCCCATTGTATCTGGGAAGTGACTAGCTTGCTTTGATTTTATAGGCTCATAGGTGGGAGGAACTTGCCTTTTCTCAGATGAGACTTTGGACTGTGAACTTTTGGGTTAATGCTGAAATGAGTTAAAACTTTGGGGGACTGTTGGGAAGGCATGGTTGGTTTCGAAATGTGAGAACACGAGATTTGGAGGGGCCGAGGTGGAATGATATGGTTTGGCTCTATGTCCCCACCCAAATATTATCTTGACTTGTATTCCCAGAATTCCCATGTGTGGTGGAAGGGAACCAGTGAGAGATAATTTGAATATTGGGGACAGTTTCTTCCATACTGTTCTCATGGTAGTAAGTCTCATGAGATCTGATGGATTTATCAGGGATTTCTGCTTTTGCATCTTCATCCTTTTTCTCTTGCCACCACCATGTAAGAAGTGCCTTTCGCCTCCCACCATGATTCTGAGGCCTCCCCAGCCATGTGGGACTGTAAGTCCAATTAAAACTCTTTCTTCACAGTCTCAGGTGTGTTTTATCAGCAGTGTGGAAATGGACTAACATAGACACCAAAGTAGAATGAATAATATCATGGAGCCCCATGGACCTATCACTCAGATTCAACATTTATCAGTCTTTTGTGACGCTGGCCCCATCTGTCCTTTTTTTCTTTTTCTTTTTCCTTCTCTCCCTCCTACTCTCAACCATTTTAAAATAAATTCTGGACATTTCCATGTCATTTCACTTCTATACACTTTTCTATGTATCTCTAAAATATATAGTTTTAAAATAAACATAATACTATTATTGCATCTTACAAAATTAGCAATAATTTTTTGGTATTATTACTCAGTTCATAGTAAAATCTTCCTAATTGTCTCAAAACTGTCCTTTTACAGTTGGTTTGTTGAGTCTAACAAGGTCAGCGTACTACAGTTGTTGTCATGTCTATTTAAATCTTTTCATCTTAAACAGTCCTTTATTCATTTTTTTTTCATGCCATTGCGCTATGATCTGAATGTTTGTAGTCCTCCTCCAAATTCATATATTGAAATCCAGCCTTCAGTGGGATGGTATTAGGAGGTGGGGCCTTTTAAGAGGTGATTATGCCATGAAGACAGAGCCCACGTGAATGAGATTAGTGCCTTTATAAAACCAGTGCCCTTCTAAAAAAGGCCTGAAAGAACTCCCTTGCCTCTTTCCCCATGCGAGGACATAGTAAAAAGCCGTTTACAAACCAGGAATCAGGCCCTCGCCAGACACCACATCTGTGAGGGCCTTGATCTTGGACTTTCCAGCCTCCAGAACAGTGAGAAATAAATTCTGTGATTTATAAGCCACCCAATATTATGCCTTTTTGTTATAGCAGCCTGAGTGAACTAATCAGATTGACTTCTGGATGAAGCCATGACAGTTATCCTATAGAAAGCCTCACATTCCATATTTGTCTATTTGCTTCCTCATGATGTCATTTAAATTTTTCCTCTGAATTTCCTGTGAACTATTAATAGTAGCGAACTCCAAATACTTGATTAGATTCAGAGTCAACATTGTTGGCAAGAAAAGTTCATTGATGGTGCTGAGAACTTCCTATTTTGTCACATCACGTTAGACTTTTTTAAAGCAAAGGAATGGAGTAAGAGAAGAAGAAAACCAGCCTCATTTAGGGAAGAGGAATCTGGAATTCATTATTCCATTGTTATATTCCTAGATATTCCACCAGACACCCATTTGGGTGAATAAGTCCTCTTTTACAAAAAGCAAATACTTCTTGGAATGCTATTACGCTAGCAGCCATTCACACCTTAGTGTGAATTAGTTACATGCTCTCCCTGTCTTCCTAGCTACCTAACTGACATGAGTTCATATGGGGATAGAGCCTTTGGGAAGCTGGCAGTCCTCTGTGGAGTGCCATAAGGAAGAAAACCCAAAGATAGCTTCAGAGTTCAGGGTATTGGGGATTAGGAATCGGTGGTAAGGGCTGGTCTCATTATTTTAATCGTCCCATCACCTGCGCTGGGATGATTGTAGATAGACCAGATCAGGAAGAGATCTGAAAGCAGAATAGAGAACCGTGGTTATGATGCCAAGGAGCCTGGCAGCATGCAGTGGGAATCTGTCAGAAGACTGTCTTCCAGGAGCAGAATTCGGGTCCCAGAGTGCTCCTAGGGGAACAAGTCACAAACCACTGGAAGCCCAAGCTGTATACTTGGAAACAAGGGATAAGAAGACCTGAGCTCTTGACCAAATCAGATACTGTAGTCCCTCACTTTTAGTCTTGAGTTCGTCCTGAAATCCTAATCCTCAAGGCATTCTCTGACTTCTTTTTCTTCCTTATTCCAGCCTTATAAGTTCCTAAGACTTAAGAATTGTACCAGTAATGCCAGAGTTCACCTATGGGATGGGTAAAGTGTGTGGAGTAGCCTGGGGTATTAACAATCATCGGTCACATTGCTTTCTGGAATAATGGGCTTTAAGTTCCAGGTTCCAGGTGTCAGCACAAGAATTGTGGGCCGATCCTGAGTCCTTTCTATGAAAAAGCAGCAAGTAGGGACTTCATAAAGCTATTTGCAAGGCATTGCTTGAGGAATGGGGGACAGAGCAGTAAACAAAATAGACAAAGTCCCTTTTCTAGGGATGCTCATGTCCAGTCAGTCTTCCCTTCACAAAACAAAGTTAACAGCCAACATGTTAGACCAAACCTGCTACCCATGCACTTCTGGAACATGACCGTAAGCTACAGCTATGTCTGCTTTCTACTTCCATGACCGTTCTTTTGTCTCCATCACTCTTCTTCTCTCATCCTCTAAATCTAGGTGCCTCCCAAGGTTCTGCAATTGCTTTGTGTTCTTCTTCAAGATTGTCTGCTGTTAGGAACATCATGCCTTCTGACTCCAACTATAAGCTAGTGCTCTGAAGTGGTAGAATCCAGACTGAGAAATATCCTTAAGAGTATGGAGGCCGGGCTTGGTAGCTCACGCCTGTAATCCCAGCACTTTGGGGGGCCAAGGCAGGCAGATCATAAGGTCAGGAGATTGAGACCATCCTGGCTAACACAGTGAAATCCCATCTCTACTAAAAATTCCAAAACTTAGCCAGACGTGGTGGTGGGCACCTGTAGTCCCAGTTACTTGGGAGGCTGAGGCAGGAGAATCACTTTAACCCGGGAGGTGCAGGTTCCAGTGAGTTGAGATCGTGCCACTGCACTCCAGACTTGGTGACATACTTCTGTCAAAAAAAAAAAAAAAAAAAAAAAAGAGAATATGGAGCCCATCCATCCTCTCATTTATAAACAGAGAAAATGAGATTCAGAGAGGCTAAGTGACTTGGCTGAGAGTACCCAGTTATTAAGTGGTGAGAGTACCTAGTTAGTAAGTCCCGAGCTGGGACACAAATCTATGGTGACTGACTCCATAATATGCATGTACTCACAAATGAACCACATTCTCTGCTGCTCGCCCACTTTACAGATAGGGAAACTGAGGCTCGGTCTACTAAATGCTTTCCCAGATTTGATCAGCGTGTTGGTGGTAGAGCTCAGACTTAACCCAATTTCAAACCCCATGTGCTCATGGTGATACCACGCCCTTTTTGTTGGCAATCATGGGCTACAGGTGTCTGCCCAAGTTAAGACTGTTTACCCATAGAATCCTGGGAAAGACTTCCTCACCCCTTGTTTATTGTACAATAGTAAACTTTGCAACAGGAGAGAGGCCCTTTCCAGCTGTGAGGTGCCAGGAAATCCTGGGAGCACCTGGGACTCATCTGCATCCATGTTTGACCATCTTTGGCTTCCAGATTTCTGGGCCCAACATCACCAACCCTCTCCATGGGGGATGCATTGTGGCTGCCCATGGAATGTGTTTCTCCACAAATGCTACCTTCTAGGTTGCAGATTCCCAGGACATATCTGTTCCTCTAGCTACCCAGTACCAGGTGCAAGCAGATCTGTACCCACAGGAGGGGTTCCCTGAGTGGAAGTTCCCCAAAATTCACTTCCCTGTCTCTACCTGCCTGCTGGATCTCTCCAGCTGATGCTCTAGGGGCCTTTGTCTTCACCTGCTTGGGCTACCATAATAAAATGCCACAGAATGGGTGGCTTAAACAACCAGAATTTTATTTCTCACCGTTCTGGGGCTGACTGGGAAGTCCAAGGTCAAGGCACGGGCAGATTTCTTTCCTGGTGAGGGCTCTCTTCCCGGCTTGCAGATGGCTACTTTGTTGCTATGTTCCAACATGGAGGAAGAGAGAGTGAGCTCTCTGGTGTCTCCTTTCGTAAGGACACTAATCCTATTGGACCAGGGGTCCACCCTCATGACCTCATTTAACCTTAATTACTTCCTTACTCTGCATACAGCTACACAGAGAGGTTAGGGCTTCAATGTGTGAATTTTGAGGGGATGCAATTCAGTCCATACCAGGCCTCAACAGCAGTGTGGCCTGAATCCAATCCTTCCTCCTGCCCTCAGATTGGCTCCTCCTCCTCACTTCTCTGTTCTCTTGGTGGCAGTTCTGTGTTTCAAGTCATCCAATGTTTCATTCTCTCTCTTCTTTATCCCTTATGCCCCACACGTCACCTGCTGTCAGAATGGTCTTCCTAAAATACTAAGGGATCCATACCATCCATAGTCTGTCTCTATCCATCCATGCTCTAACACCTTCAGTGGCTCCTTATTGCCCACTAAAGGACATTTATACCTCTTACCCTGGTGTTCAAAGCCATCCCACAGAATGGCCCAAGCCCGTCCGTCCATTGCTACCCTGTCCTCTAGTTGAGCTGTTCTGCTTTCCCACCCCTCTGTCTTTGCTCATGTTGTTTTCTGTCTGCAGTGCTCTACCACCTCCTGTCTAGAGGACGTCCGTCCTGCCAAATGAAGTTCAAGTTTTACATCCTCTGAGAGACACCTTCGCTGGCTGGGTATTCCAGCTGCAAGAAGCCTCTCCCTCCTTGATCTTTTCTGTTCCTTGCATTAGTCAATGACATCTTTAACAAGAAATGAGAGAAATTCAGCTCAGACTCGTGTAAGCACCCAAAGGAGAATTAATTGGCTCATGGAACTGGAAATTCCAGGCTTGGAGCAGGTCCCAAAAATAAAGGTGCCTTTCATCACTTGACCCATCATCTCTCCAGGAGCTGCTCTCACTCTTACTACAAGATGGAGTTCCTCCATGCAGTGGGGCAGGGGAGGGAGAGACCACTGGTCGTGGTCAGCTGAGGCTCACGCCATTCTACTGTAGTGTCCCCCATGTGAAAGGGACCATCCGTCTACAGTCCTAGAGAAGGATTCTGATTGGCCGAGTTTGGATCATGTACCATCCCAGACCAGTCACTGAGACGAGAAGAAGGTACTATGATTGGTCAGCAAGAAGGTACTGATCGGTCACATGACCACCTAATGGGTCAGAAACATGGAATGTTATGATTTGCACCTGGCCAGCGATAGTGTTGGGGGAAGGGCAGCAAAGGAAAGAATGTATGACAGATAAGAAACAAGTGTCCATTAGGGCACTGATCCTTAAGATATACCTTTTTCATTCATAATTCTCTTTGCATGCATCTACGTGCATCTCACATCTAGACTTGAACTCCTTGGGTACAAGAGAATGTGTCTTATCTCTATAGCCCCACCCCGGTGTAGGATCTAACCCACAGTTAGCTCAATACACATTGCCAGCTGTACATAGAGTGGTATTCTCCCTCCATCAACCTTCCAATCTGTTCTTGGAGCAGGGAGAAAAGAGCAGAGGAAACTGTGTTCCTCAAATGGTGCCACGTAGGCCCCGAGGAGTTTCCAGATGCCTTCGTAGGGGCCGCACTGGGAAGGACAGGGAATTATCACTGTCCTTATCACTGTCATTTTCTGTGTTGTCCCATCCCTGCTTTTGTCTGTTTCATCCCTGTTTTGTATCTGCTTCACTTAAATTGAGATTTCTTGCACAAAATAATTTGAAGAAAGAGTTCTGTGGCTTTTTAAAAGCTTAAAAACGACCATGCTAGGGAAGGGGGTTTCACAGACCATTGGTCCTTTGAGCTGCACTTCGCTGAAAGATTCCATGATCAAATGCGTTTGGGAAACGTTGCTCATGCCAGCCCCTTCTTGGAGATAAATAAGGATCCTTAGCATATAAACGCTCTAAGTCCTGTAGCACAGAACATCTTCTTGGATTTGTTTAACTCCCTGATCCTCAAGATGATTTTCATTTATAAATTCTTTCGTCTAGTAAGTATCAATTAACGCCCTGCAGAACAGCGTTCTATGGAACTCACGTTGGGTACTCTTGGGTAAGGGAATCTTTAAGCCCCTCTGGCCCTGCGTTTGTTGAGGAATGGCTGAAGAACAAGGGAGTGAGGATCTTGGTAAAGGGTACCCATGACCATGGTCTCCAAATCTCTGACACTCTGTCATTGGAAGAGGCGGCCGTTTCATACCATGAGCCTTTACATAAAGTGCGCCTCAAACATCTGAGCGCTCGTAACTTACTGGTGAAGGTATAAATTGGGTCCACTTTTCTTTACATCATTTTGTCAACAAGTGTCAAAAATCTTAAAGTGTGTGGCCAGGCATGATGGCTCACACCTGTAATCCCAGCAGTTTGGGAGGACAAGACAGGCGCTTCACCTGTGGCCAAGAGTTCAAGATCAGCCGGGCAACTCTATGAGATCCTGTCACTATTACAAATAATAATAAAATAAAATAAAATAAAATGGGATGCATCCTTTGCCCCAGCCACCCCATTTCTAAAACTTTATCTGGAGGAATGAATGACACCAGTGCACACAAAGAATGAACAAGGATGTTTATCACATATATCATCCTGCAAATTGAAAACCATGTTAATTCTGAACTTAAGGACTAGAAAACAAAACTGTGGAACATCCATTCCATGGAAGTGAGTGGGCATTAAACACAACACGGCCGGGCGCGGTGGCTCACACCTAGAATCCCAGCACTTTGGGAGGCTGAGGCAGGTAGATTACCTGAGGTCAGGAGTTTGAACCCAGCCTGGCCAACGTGGTGAAACCCAGTCTCTACTAAAAATACAAAAATTAGCCAGGTGTGGTGGGGAGGTGCCTGTAATCCCAGCTACTCGGGAGGCTAAGGCAGGAGAATCACTTGAACCTGGGAGGCGGAGGTTGCAGTGAGCTGAGATTGCCCCACTGCACTCTAGCCTGGGCAAAAGAACGAAACTTCATCCCTCCCCCTGCCCCCCCAAAAAAACAAACAAAAAAACCCACAACATGCTGGCCCATCCACAGTGGCTCACGCCTGTAATCCCAGCACTTTGGGAGGCCGAAGCAGGCAAATCACTTGAGTTCAGGAGTTTGAGACCAGCCTGGCCAACACAGTGAAACCCCATTTCTACTAAAAATACAAAAATGAGCCTGATGAAGTCCTGTCCATTCCGGGGTGTGGCGTCACATGCCTGCAATTCCAGCTACTTGGGAGGCTGAGGCAGGAGAATCACTTGAACTCAGGAAGTGGAGGTTGCAGTGAGCCAAGATCACACCACTGCACTCCAGCCTGGGCAACAGAGCAAGACTCTGTCTCAAATAAATAAAAATAAAAAGAAAGTAAAATTAAAAAACACATTGTGTCACAGCTAGAGAGGTCCGGCATGCAGATGGAGTCAGAAGCAGGGTTTTGTGAGTGGAATTCAATCCTATTTTTACTAAAATAATATCTATATTAGTGGTTCTCAAACTAGCTAGGCTGAGGGATAACTTTATAACCTCCAGTCTATTGCAAATTAATAGTTCGGTAGAGTTTGCAGACCACAGTTTGAATTGCTCTGTTTTATGTCATATAAAAGTTTGAGAGAAAATGCAATAAAATGTCAAGAGTGATTTTCTCTAAATGGGAAGTTAGGGATAATTATTCTTTTTATTTTTTCTTATGTGTATTTCAACTTTTCTACAATGAAGACACGTTTCTTTCTAATTTTTAATTATTTTTGTGGGTACATAGTAGGTGTCTATATTTATAGGATACATGAAATGTTTTGATACAGGCATGCAATGGGAAATAAGTACATCATGGAGAATGGGGTATCTATCTCCTGAAGCATTTATCCTTTATGAACAAACAATCCAACAATCCAATTATACTCTTTTATAAGAGTTACTTTTTTGTTTTTTTTTGTTTTTTTTTTTTGAGATGAAGTCCTGCTCTGTCACCCAAGTTGGAATGCAGTGGCATGATCTCAGCTCACTGCAACCTCCACCTCCCGAGTTCAAGCCATGCTCCTGCCTCGGCCTCCCGAGGATCTGAGATTACAGGCGCACACCACCACACCTGGCTATTTTTATGATTATTATGTGTGTTTTTAGTCGAGACAGGGTTTCACCATGTTGGCCAGGCTTATTTTGAACTCCTGACTTCAAGTGATCTGCCCACCTTGGCCTCCCAAAGTGCTGGGATTACAGGCATAAGCCACCGCATCTGGCATTTTTAGTTACTTTAGATGTATGATTAAATGATTATTATCTATAGTCATCCTGTTGTGCTATCAAATACTAGAGCTTACTCATTCTTTCTAACAATTTTTTAACCTATTAACCATCCCTACCTCCCGCTATGGCTTCACTACCCTTCCTAGTCTCTAGCATTTGAAGAGACTTTTTTTTAAAAGTAAGAATACTTTCTCTTGAGTAAAAGAGAGCTGAAGATGTCCGAGGTGGGGTTGATGAGCATTTATTTGAGGTTGTACGGGCAGTTCTGTTGCTGGGTGAGAAGCCAGGAGCAGATGGCCAGGGTGCCTTCCGATTCCCAGATGAGACCCTTGTAGGACTAGACATCCATCAGTGGCTTCTTGCAGGCAGAGGCAGGCCTAGAGGCTTTGATGCTCTTCTATGTTCAGAGCACCATCCCTCAGCCCCATCCCTGCCATCCCCACCACTTCATCCTCATCTCTGAGTGCTGAACTCTCTGACCATCCTTCCCTTGGCTGAGCCAGCCTCACCTCTGGAAACACAGGGCCACAAAGTGGTGTGTCACCTGCAGAGTGCATCCCCACCAAGCCCGCGCCAAACCGCCAGACATCGTGTCAGCACATCCTAACCAGAATCTGAGCCCAGGAGGAGGCGTCCTGAGCCCAGCCCCTTGCCAAGGCCCCAGGGCAACGTCTGCCAGCTTTTCAGCTCAGTCTGGGGAGTTTTCCCAGGGACCTCCACCCTGCCAGGCTCTGCCAGCCCGAGGAGGAGGGAAAGAACGGAGGGGCAGCCCACTTGTGGTTAGCCTGTGGGGAGGGGATGGAAAACTTCTCCCCACTGCCATTCCTGTGGGGTGGAGGCAGCACTGTCCCCCAGGAGGGGAGTCTGGCATTGTTGTTTCCTGAGGAGAAAAAAGGGCAGGGATGAGTTTCCAGATGCCAACCATGGGGAAGAATGTGCATGCCTGCTGGGTGACAGGTCTCTGTGTCTCCTGGTACCCAAGCCTGGCAGAAGCCTGGGGGCCAGGTGACCTTGGCAGACAAAGCTGGCTGCTCAGAGCCACCACTCAAGAGGGAGGGGAGGGTGACTTTAGATAACTGTGGATCTCTTCATTGCCTTCCTAAGTTCAGGCGGGTCACAGTGGTCAGGGCACAGATCTGAGGATTTAGCTCGTTCTAAAGTTCTGCACCAGCCCAATGAGAGAGGTGTTAATCTTACATCTGTTTTGCCGGGATGGAAATGAGAAAACAGAGCAATGAAGTGTTAGATTGCTCAAGGCCACAGGGCTGGGAGTGGCAGATCCTGGACTCAAACTCGGGCCAGGCTGACTCTGAAACACCACACTCTCTCTGTTAAGATGTGTTCTCCTAACATGGTTAAGCAGGCGAGGACTGCTTCTAGGATGCACCTGCCGACCTTTCCAGAGAGCCAGGCCCCATCCAGAACCCTGACGCCTGGCATGTGAACTGTGCTCCGTCCCTGCAGGAAGGCACATGAAGCCAGTTGTAGTTAATGTGCTCATTGCAATACCATGGGAAACTTCCACCCCAGAAAAATCAACATAGTAAAAGGAGGACTCTGGGAAATCAAAAGTCTTCATGGCCCAAAGGAGTGTGCATCTAATGTAATTTCAAATATGGTGGCATCTTCCTCTGTGGGGTTTTTCTTGGGGCTCTTCAAATTGTCCTCTGCCCTGCATCTAGCCAGCCCTAACCTCGCCAACGTGCCTTGGGTTAGGTCTCCACCTGAATTCTGATGTCCATTAGCTCTGTGACATTGGAAAGTCACCTACCTACTCAGCCTCAAGAATCAAAGGAAATAGACCAAAAAGTGACTTGGGCCCAACTGTATCAGACACACCTGCAACTGCATGTGATCATCACAGGTTCCTGGCCCCACTCCAGCCCTAATGGCTGAGACTCTCTGGAGGGTGGTGCCTGGAAATCTGCTTTTTGAATAGATTCCCTAGGTGATTCTGACAGGTACTAGAGTTGGAGAATCATTGGCATAGAGATGTCTAAGGTCAGTTTCAGGCTCTGCACATGATGGTAAGGTTGGTGGGCAGGGCCTGTCTCTCTGTCTGCCTTCTCTCCCCTCCCTCCACTCAAGCTCCCAAGGTCAAAGAGAAGTGAAGGAGGGCGTGGCATGCAGGGAGCATGGACTGCACCAGCAGCTGCAGTAGAACCATCAGCTAGTGAAGGGCTGGAGCATCAGTGGGCTGAACTCCATGCTGGGACCTCAGGCTGGATCTTTGGCTCTAGGGCTGGCTAAGCTTGGCCCTGAATCCAGAAATCCATGTGGGCTGGAGCCTGGGTAGGGCGACTGCTTTGTCTCACATTGCTGCTCTGGTCTGTTCCAGATCCCTGCCCTGGGTCACGCCTCAGACTCCAAAGGGCTTGCTGCAGGCCCGGGTCTCCCTCCCATCCTTGGCTTCCCTAAACCAACCATGTCTTCCTTCAAGAGGTGCTTCAAAGTGACCAGCAGAGACAAGGACCAGCTATGGGACTGGGAACCAGGTGATGGTGAGAAGTTAAGGCTGGGCCTGCCCACCTGTCCCAAACATGGGAAAGAAAGCCAAATCCTGGAACACTGGCTGGGTTACTGGAGTCACCTGGAAATAGGCCAGATCCTTGGCAAGACACCAGCAACAAGAGTCGAGTGAAAAGAGCATCTTAGAAAACAGGATTTATAGTGAAATCCAATCTTTCAAATGTGTGTCTTTCAAGGAGTGTGTGTGTGTGGATCTACATCTATATCCATATGGACCTAGTTGGGTTAAACATTGCAAGTTAAGGGCACAGTCTGCCACAAAACTGCCCTTACTTCAGACAAGTTTCGGGGTCCCTAGGGCTACCTTTGCTCAGACCAATTGGCTACACACTCAGAGATTCCCATGGGCTCCCCTAGGTTTGCTAATTTGCTAGAAAGTGCTATCATTACAATGATAGTTTTATTTTAGCAAAAGGATACAGATTGGAAGAGATACCTGGGATGAAGTCTGGGAAGGCTTCACATAGAAGCTTCCTTTGCTCCCGGGGACACATCGCCCTCCTGGCACACATGTATGGCAATATTCAAAGAGTGTCGCCAACCAGGGGACCTCAGTAGAGTTCAGTGTCCAGTGCTTTTATTGACGCTTCATCCCAGCGGTGTGTTGGGTTGACTCACTGAAGGTGCACTTGAATTCCATCCCCAGTCCCTCTCCCTTCCCCAGAGACTGGGTTGATATCACGTGGGTCAAAGTCCCAACCCTCTCATTACTGGTTGGTCTTTCCAGCATGCCAGCCCCTGTCCGGAGCCATTCTTTTACTGTAAACTCTGCAGGGGACCGCCATGAGTCACCTGTTAGCATAAGCTGTCAGATGTGGGCTGAGGGGCCCACCCTGAACAACAAAGACCCTCCTATCACTTGGGAAATTCCAAGGGTTTAGAAGTCACCTCGCAGGAGCTGGAGGCAAAGGCCAGACAGATCCTTTATTACGCAACATGTATGTGACATAGAAAAATATTCCCCTGGAGATTTCTTGGAGAGAGATCCCATCCCTCCAAATCTTCACTAAGGAGTTTTTGGGCCAGGCGCAGAAGCAGTCACCTATAATGCCAGCACTTTGGGAGGCTGAGACAAGAGGATCCCTTGAGCTCAGGGGTTCGAGACCAGCCTGGGCAACATAGAGAGAACCCCCGTCTCTATAAGAAAAAATGTTTTAAAGTTAGCCAGGTGTGATGGCTCATGCCTGTAGCCCCAGCTACTCAGGAGGCTGAGGTGGGAGGATCATTTGGGCCCAGGAGATTGAGGCTGCAGTGAGCTGTGATTGTACCACTAAGCCACAAAGTGAGACATGGTCTCAAAAATAAACAATAAATAAATAAATAAAGGAACCTTCCTGCCTTCTTCTGGATCTACTGTGGTTTCACAGAGTAAGCAGATTCAAGACTGAGGCCAGTCCCCACCCGCATCCACATTTGGGGATTCCTCAGGGTCTAGGGCCCTAAAGATCTGCTTCCTGAGGATAGACGTCCAGTTCAAGTTCAAAAAATACCCTGCTGAGGACTCCTGCTTTCCATTTCTCATCCTTGATGAAGTGGTTGGTACTGGGCACACTTTTTATTGTCAATAAATAAAAGATCCTTGGAGACCTAGCCCTTAGGTCCATTTCTCCTACCAGGTAAAACCTTGAGTCTCAGGATTTCAGCAGGTGATAACAATCTGGAAAAGCGACCCACTGGATGCTGTGACATTGTATCACCACTGCATGAGAACATCTTATCTAAGAAGCAACCGGCTCTGCGGGACCCCACATGGCACTCCCTGGCCAGCCTCCCCCTGACCACCCTCCAGACTGGCCTCCCAGTGCCAGGGCCCGGCCTCCATTGGCGGGCAGTGGCATCTGCTTCTGCTTTGCTTGGGAAAACAGCTCTGCTTACAAACATTTGGACTGTGGAGCTTCTTTCCCCACTCGGCCTCAGCTTGTGCCTGAAAACGAAGCCTTTTGGTAAGGAACCCAGAGACAAGGCTGGAGGCCCCCCGGCAAAGGAGAAGTTTCTGTCTCAGCATTTTCCTTAATGGAGACCACACCCCCAGCCCAGCAGGGTGGAGAGGGGTCTGGAGCCAGGAGGTGGGCAGCGTTTCTGGATAGGAGGGCTGAGCTGGCCGGGGTCCACTGACTGCCGGCCACACTGAGACCCAGCAGTCCCCCAGTGGCACCTCACAAGAGGGACTCCGACTCCTCTCTCCCCATCCAGATCCTCCCTCCATCCCTCCCTCCTGCCTCTGGCAGCCTTCTTGGCCCTCGTTGCAGCCCTGGGGCCTGAAAAGGAGATGACCTGGGAGGAAGGATCTGGCAGGATGAGGCCAGCAGGGGTCTCCCAGAGAGGAAGGCCAGGTGGAACTGGGCAGAGCTACTCTCAGCCAGGCATCTCCTGCTGAGGGCTCACAGGCAAGAGGCAAAACTGCTCAAAGTTACCAAGAGTCACGATTCATTCACTTATCAATTACTAAGTTCCTACTCAGCGCCAGCCCTGAGCTGAGACCTGGAGAACCATGGTAAGCTAAAGTGGACACTCTTTGTCCAGATCACCCAGCCCTCAGCTCCTCCCAGCGTGACTCCTTCCTAACATCTGGGTATAACTTTAATTTCTGCTCATTAGGGAAGCTTCCCTGGACCACTTGTCTTAAGTCACACCTCCTTACCTCCCTCTTTCTATCCCTTTATTTTATTTTATCTTTATTTATGGCATTTCTAACAATTTGAAATTCTTACCTGTTTATCTGTTAGTTGCCCAGCATGTAAATTCCAGGAGGGCAAGAACCTGTCTTATTTATCATTGTATTTGCAGCATATAATAAGGACCACATAAAGATTTGTTAAACGAATGAATGAATATTACTACTGTAAATACAATATTAACTTGGAAATTCCCCAAATGTCACCTGTGCAGTCACGTTTGATTTCCCAGGGCATTTCCTGCCTAGGTCTACTGGCCAGTTAAATTGATTTCAGGCCAGTGAGTCCAGGGCTTCTGAGAGGAGCTATGGGGTTTTTTTGAGAGAACGGTTGAACCCTGTTGCCCTAGTGGCCTGGAAACCCCGCCAAGGAACAAGCTGGCACCGGGGAGGAGCCTCCACCCGTTACTGTGTGGCTGACGGGCCAGAGAGCAAGAGGTCAGGGCCAAAAACTAAAAGCCATTTTCAAAAGAGGGAGAAAATTCAATCATTGACCGCGATGTAATGAAATGAGAGAGCCACCCAGCAAAAAGTTGCATTTGAAAACCAGAGATCACCCAGGCCATGGACATGCCAATCCAGCACGTGGTCACTGCCCCGTAACTCATCTCCTCACTCTGCACTTGGAGCTCTGCCCTGGGGGTTCAATATTCTGGGGCTGCCTGGAAAGCTAGGGGTTTAACCGAATCAAAGAAGATACAAGAAAGAGGAGAGAATTCCTGCGTTTAATCTGGGCTTGGGATTCAGAAGCTGTTCTGGAGCTTTGAAGAAAGAGCAGGTTTCTCCTGAGTTAACCCATTTTATTGTAGTGGCTCTGAGCAATGGACTCTGGAGCTATCAGGTGCAAATCCTGGCTCTACCCACTAAAAGCAACATGACCTTGGGCAAGCTGCTCTGCTGTTCTGTGCCTTAGTTTCTTCACCTGTAAAATGGGAATAATAGTGGTACCTACCTTGGAAACTGTCTTGACTGTTGAGTGAGACAATGTCTGCAAAGTAATTAGGACAGTGCCCAGCACACAGCCAGTGCCAATTCAGTATTGGCCCTTATGATTATCCTTCATCCACACTGATTGATTTCCCATAATACAGCATCAGAGAGTAAATCATGGTAATATTGCGTCTCAGGGAACTGGAGATTTATTTTACCTCATTGTCACTTGAAAGGCAATATTTCTAGATTCTTGTGGATTAAGCTGAAAGTTTTGAGTTCAAATATAGATTACAAGAAAGAAAAGATATTTGGCAGGACAGACCAGCCAGAACTCGGGCTTCACTCTGTGCCTTCAAACTCTCCCATTCCCATCTTTCCTGGAGAATAAGCTTTCTGAAACATGGCTCTTGAAGGCAAAAAGATTATTTTCCTCTATCTGGGAAGGCTAAGATAATTAAAAACTATTGTAAACAATAAGACAGTTTGGTATAGTTCTAGTTACAAAATAAATATACAAAAATCAGTAGCATTTTAAGGGCAACAAGAAGTACTACAATGAAAATAAAGAGTATGTTCACAAAGGCAAAAAAAAAAAAACCAACAAAATAAAATATCTGAGAATAAGTCTGACAAGACATGTGCAGGTTCATACAAAAAATTAGGCTGAGCATGGTAGCTCACACCTGTAATCTCATGACTTTGAGAGGCTGAGGTGGGTGGATTCCTTGAGCTCAGGAGTTTAAGACCAACCTGGGCAAGAGATGGTGAAACCCATCTCTACAAGAAATACAAAAAAATTAGCTAGACATGGTGGTGCGTGCCTATAGTCCCAGCTACTTGGGAGGCTGACATAGAAGAATTCCTTGAACCCGGGAGGTAGAGGTTGAAGTGAGCTGAGACCAAGCCAATGCACTCCAGCCTGGGTGACAGAGCAAGACCTCATCTCAAAAAAGTAAAAAATTATATTACTCTCAGGAAGTACAGAGAGGAGAACTTGAGCAGATAGAGATATATCTTGTTGTCTAGGAGGACTCAAAATTATACAAATGTCAATTCTTCTAAAACATATTGAAAAATTTAACCCAATTCCAACCAGAATTCCAATGTAATTATTTTTGGAACTTGACAATGGGGTTCTAAATTTTATCTGGAGTAATAAATAGGAGAGAATGAATCTCTCTCCTACGAGAAAAGAAGTTGTACTAGCAGTTATTAAAACATATTTTAAAGATAGAATAATATAGATCATTTAATATGGGATCAAAAATATGTAGGTCAATAGAATATGGTAGAAAGTCCACATTAATATGAGAGTCTACTTAGTACACTAGAAGAGAAACTTCTCATCAGAGGGAAGAAATATATTATTTAACAAATGGTGTGGGACTACTGTTTGGCCATTTGAAAAAAAAAAAAAGATGGATTCATACTTCTCCCACCAAAATAAATTTCAGGTGGAATCAAATGTAAATGTAAAAACTAAACCATAAAATTATTAGAAAAAAACTATGGAAGAATAATTTATAAGGATAAAGCCTTTAAAAGTGGCAAATGAAACCCAGAAACCATAATGGAGAAGATAGGCAGTTTGAAGTTTTATGGATTTTATAGTAAAATACATTGCAAATAAGGTTGAAAGACAGGCTTCAATTAGAAAAAATATATAATAGGGATAAATTTCCTATCCATAAGATAGAAATAGTCTTTACACATCAATAAGAAAAAAAGACCAAAGAGCCTGAATAACCTTTGAAAAGATGATCAACCTCTCTAATAATAAAAGAAACAAAAATTAGAACAATAAAATGGATTTCTCCTTGATCACACTGACAGTTTTCAAAGATCAAATGCTTGAAGTTGGCTAAGAGGATGGGAAGCAGGCATTTTCAAACAGTTCTGGTAGAGGTATAAATTGGTTCAAGCTTTTTGGATAGAATTTGGCAATATCAATCAACATTTTAAAGGTGCAAGATGTATAGAATCCATTTCTGTCCTCTTTGGACTCTTACATAGCGTGATGTAGTGGATGCTGTGGTGTGTCACCCAGATCTCCTTTAGCTGAGAAGAGAGTTGACAGCTGAGAGCTCACAGCTGGTACCACTCCCACCTCCACTACCCCAGAAATTACCCCTGGCTAAAAAAAAACTTACTGCCGAAAGTCATGTCTACTTCCTGGGATAGACCCCATCCAATGACTGGGTGATACCGGAGTATAAAGACCCGACTGCTTTGCCCCAATTTGGGGTAATGCTGCAGGGCTATTCCAACTCCAGAGCTTCCTGTGGGCTGGGATGAGGCTTTTGCCAAGTTTGCATTGCAGCCCAACTTCTCCCAGCATGCTTTTTCCACCCCACTGAAGAAGCTCATCCTCCATTAAACCTCCTGCAACACTACGGCAGGTGTACATGGTAGGAATTTCCATAGCCCTCGTGAATGTGTAACTGTCAGGAACAATTTGCATTTACTTGGAAGGAGCGACAGTATACCTTTACTGTCTTGCCTCCACATCTATGTTAATTCTTCCACCTTCTGTCATAATATAGTCTGTATTAGTCAAGCTCTATCTCAGAGTTTGATTCCCAGAAAACCTGATGGATGACATTTGGTGCCATAAGTGACCCAAGAAGCAGACTTTAAAGTGGGGTTTTGGAGCTGGATTAGCTGCTACTCGACTGGCAAGAAGGGTCCCATTATTGTTGGTATGTGGAACATTAGTCATTGCTGGGTACTGCGGCAACAAAGTTATTAATCTTTGGTTAGTGGTAAACTGAAATGACTTCTGAGTAGAAGGAAAAGGATGGCTAGGACAATGCATCAGAGCTTTAACAGCATGGGACAGTAGTCATTCTAAGGACAATGGAATAGAATGACTGTTGCTAGGGGTAATAGATGCTTTGGACACAGACAAGGAAAGACTAAATGTAAAAGCCAGAGGGCCTGTTTTGGCAGCTCATAAAGAGACTAATCTGAGGTCAGGGGGCATAAAAAGCTGAGGATCAACTCCATGATGTTTATAGAGTAGGAAAGTAGAAGAGCTCTTAAGAGTAGAGAGTTCCAGAAAAGGAGTTTTCTATGAAAGGTCAGAGCTTTGATGGGGATATCTGGACTGATACACTTGAAAATTTTCAGTTCCCAGATTACCTTGATGCATCTGGGGTTGAAGAAGTAGCCATTGCATGGAGGCAATGCACAGACATCTGCCTTACAAGGCAATATATACCTTCCTTAGGATGAGTCCCTATTTCTCCTTCTGGCCATCAGGTCAATATCTAGGGTGAATTCACAGCATAACTCAGGCAAGGATGTGATGGGCTTGCTAAGGGAGGAAAGGGACTTCACTCTGAAGGAGCATATAACAAACCAGAACTGGTTAAGAGAAAATGGTGGCCCTAGAAGCCAGATAGATGAGCAACCAACAAAGTATTTCTTAGTCTGTAAAATTAATGGAAATTAAGAATGAATGATTAGGAGTCTGAGAGCAGCCATCCCAATAAAAAGTCATGGTTTCTTGACCAACTTCTGATCCTGAGCCCGTTTTTAAGACCTATAACCCACTGGTTAAAGAAGATGCTGGGTCCCCATGAGAAAGGCACCTGCAACACTATGCAGATGTACCTGATAAGAATTTCCCTAGCCCTGGGGAATGTGTAACTGTCAAGAACAGTGCATTTACTTGGAAGGAGCAACAGTATACCTTTACTGTCTTGCCTCCACATCCATGTTTATTCTTCCACCTTCCGTCATAATATAGTCTGAAGACAGTGGGCCATCTGAACATCCTATAGAACACTGCATTAGTTGCGTTAGTCTATTGTATTGGTGACATCATGTTAATCAGGCCAGAGGAATGAGAAGGAGCAAACACATCAGAAGCCTTAAATCAACGTATGCTCCAGAGGGTGGAAAGTAACCCCAGGAAATTCAGGTGCCACACTAGTGATGTTTTTAGGGTCCAGTCTGGTCCTGGTCTAGGACATTCCAGGACATTTCTTCTAACATAAAGGACAGATTACTGCCTCTTGACTTCTCACCCTAAGACTGAAGTGCAGTGACTAATAGGCCTCTTCAGGTACCAGAGGCAGAGTAGTTCATGTACATTCCAACTTATATGTCAGGTGACATGAAAAGCTGCCAGCTTTGGATGGGGACCAGCAGGAAAGCAGTGTACAGCAGATCCAGGCCATAATGCAAGAAGTCCTGCTGCTTGGGCCATACAACCCAATAGACCCTATGGTATTAGAGCTCTCCATGGTGGGGAAAAAGTGCTGTGTAGATTTTATGGTAAACTTCAAAAGGAGAATCTCAATGTAGACCTCTGAAGTTCTGGAGCAAGGTCATACCATCTGCAGTGGAAAGTTACTCACATTTCAAAACTAACTCCTGGAATGGTACTGTGCCCTGATAAAGATGGGGTACCTGACCATGGGACATCATGCAGCCAGAACTGCTCATTAGCTGAGTTCAGTCACTATTTCAGAGCCATCAGATTGGGTGGGCCCAGTATGGCCAGAAAGCACAAATAAACTCCCTAAGCAAATAACACAGCTCCCCACATCACTGGTATCCTCCCATAGCTCTCATCTATGTCCATATGGAGGGTTCCTTGTAACCAATAGACAGAGGAGCAAAAAAATTCACACGTAGGTCAGCTTGACTTGTGAGTGCAAGCTACAAATGACCCATTACTGCATATGGCCCCACTCAGGGCTAGTCCTGAATTAGAGTGGTATGGGAGATTCTCCCAGTGGGTAGAGCTGTGCAACTGACCTGGTCCACCTAGTGCAGAAAGAGAAGGGCCCAAAGTTAGAATATATATGGACTCATGGGTAGTAGTAATTGGCTTGACTGGTTGCCCAGGAGACTGGAAGGAGAACATTTGGAAGATTAGAAACAAGAAGTTCTGGATTGATCTAAAAGAATGGGCATAAAGCATGAAAATCTTGCTGTTGACCCAATGACCATCAGAGAGCATCTCCCTCAGAAGAGGCACTAAACAATGATGCAGAGAGAATAACGCAGACAGATGATGTCAGCCAATCCATTATCGGTCACCCCAGTGCCTGCATAATTGTCATTTGAATGCAGTGGCCACAGTGGCAGGGATGGAAGCCACATATGGGCGAGATCCCATCATCAAGGCTGATCTAGCTATTCCTAAATATCCAACCTGCCAGCAATGTGACCCATACTAAGCCCTTGATATGGCCTCTTCTCTCAAGGAGACCAAATAGCCACTCAGTGGCAAGTGTTGGCATTGGCTTCCTTCCACCCTGGAACGAGCAGACTTTTATCTTGACTGGAATTGACACGTATTCAAGGTATGAGTTCACCCTTTCTGCTCACAGGGCTTCAGCAATGCCATCATCCAAGATCAACAGTGTGTTCATCCACCCACACAGGAGCCTGCAGAGCCCTGCATAGGACCAAGGGACTCACTCTAGACAAAGGAGGTGCAACTCCCTTCCTTTCATCTTCAAAGTGCCTCACTCCAACTCAAAAAGAAAATAATCACACATAAAATATTTAAAAGGAAACTCACAAAATAAAATACCTTAGCATGGCAAGTCAGGCGCTTCATAAAATTTCTTCATATAACTTCATAAAATCTCATCTCCAGCGACTGTCCTCTTCTCTTCTGTTATCCTTTATGTATTTTGTGTTTTGGCTACCATTTTGTTTAAACCCATATGTATTCACGAAAATCTGCCTAGTCCTCTTGTTAATCATATGCTTTTTGATATCTGTCATGAGATAATGAGCCTTTTGGCAACAGGGCCAGTGATTCTCAAATTTGACATAAATGGAGAATAGTTTTCTTGCAAAGAAACCTTAGTTCAACCATTGTGGAAGACAGCGTGGCGATTCCTCAAGGACCTAGAAATAGAAATACCATTTGACCCAGCAATTCCATTACTGGGTATATACCCAAAGAATTATAAATTGTTCTATTATAAAGACACATGCACACGTTATGTTCATTGCGGCACTGTTTACAATAGTGAAGACCTGGAACCAACCCAAATGTCCGTCATCAATAGACTGGATAAAGAAAATGTGGCACATATA
>CAUYLG010036753.1:0-22183 GCA_963573385.1 Cacajao melanocephalus | reverse complement strand
TTTTTATTTTTTTAAGATGGCGTTTCACCATGTTGGTCAGGCTGGCCTTGAACTCCCGACCTCAGGTGATCCGACCTCCTTGGCCTCCAAAGTGCTTGAGTTACAGGCGTGAGCCACCATGCCCGGCTGATCTAAATTATTCTTTAAAAAATTCTGTGGTATTTGGCCAGGCGTGGTGGCTCACGCCTGTAATCCAAGCACTTTGGAGGGCAAGGCGGGCGGATCACCTGAGGTCGGGAGTTCAAGACCAGCCTGACCAACATGGTGAAACCCCGTCTTTATTTAAATAAAAAAAAAATTCTGTGATATTTCGTTGTGTAGCTATATCATGATTTATTTAACTTTTTATCATTGATGGACATGTAAATAGTTTTCCTTTTTTTTTTTTTTTGCTATTATCAGCAAGACTACAAAAAACATCTTTTGACATACATATTTGCATAATAATACATTTACTTTTTAGGGATAGATAATCCTTTTTTTTAAGGTTACAGACAGGGTCCTACTCTGTCACCCAGGCTGGAGTGCAGTGGCACAATCTCAGCTCACTGCAAACTCCACCTCCTGGGTTCAAGCAATTCTCCTGCTCCTGTCTCCCAAGTAATTGGATTACAGGTACCTGCCACCACATCCAGATAATTTTTGTATTTTTAGTAGAAATGAGGTTTCACTGTGTTGGCCAGGCTGGTCTAGAACTCCTGACCTCATGATCTGCCCGCCTCAGCCTCCCAAAGTGCTGGGATTACAAGCATGAGCCACTTCACATGGCCTGAGATGGAGTGTTGATATGTTGCCCAGGCTGGTCTTGAACTCCTGGCCTCAAGTGATTCTCCCACCTTGGCCTTCCAAAGTGCTGGGGTTACAAGTGTGAGCCTGGCACCTTGGGATAGATTTTTAGATGCAAAATTATGCATCTGGATGTGACCACATTTTTCTCTAGAGAAGACTGACCAGTAGAACTTTCTTCAGTGATGGGAATGTTCTGTGTCTACCTTGTCCAATACTGTGGCCACTAGCCACAGATGACTGCTGAGCACTTGGAATGGGGCTAAGTGCAACTAAGGAATGCCCCTACATCTGCTCATATCTGCTTTATTTGTTTAGCTTCCCTAATGATTTGCTTCCCAAAAAGTTCTGTGGCTAAAAAGTTTGAAAAGTTCTAAGTTAAGACTTTTCCAAATGCCTGTCTATCTCAGTGGGGCCAGTCTGATTAGGCAGAGGTCAGACATCGTGGGATGTGCAAGTACAGGAGGTCAGTAGACTACCTGTGATTTTTTTGTTTTAGACAGAATCTCACTCTGTCAACCTGGCTGGAGTGCAGTGCCATCTCTGCCTCTGCCTCCAACCATTCTCCTGTGTCAGCCTCCCAAGTCACTGAGATTACAGGTGCCCGCTGCTGTGCCTGGCTAATTTAATTTTTGGGTTTTCTGTTTGTTTTTGTTTTTGTTTTTGGGATGGAGTCTTGCTCTGTTTCCCAGGCTGGAGTGCAATGGCGCAATCTTGGCTCACTGCAACCTCCGCCTCCTGGGTTCAAGCGATTCTCCTGCCTCAGCCTCTTGAGCTGGGACTACAGGTGAGTGCCACCATGCCCAGCTTATTTTTGTATTTTTAGTAGAGATGGGGTTTCACCATATTGGCCAGGATGGTCTCGATCTCTTGACCTCATGATCTGCCTGTCTCGGCCTCCCAAAGTTCTGGGATTACAGGTGTGAGCCACCGCGCCCAGCCTAATTTTTGTATTTTTAGTAGAGAAGGGGTTTTACCAAGTTGGCCAGGCTGGTTTCAAACTCCTGACTGTAGCTGATCTGCCTGCCTTGGCCTCTCAAAGTGCTGGGATTACAGGCATGAGCCACTGCCTCTGGCCAGTATCTGTGAATTTTGATATGAGAGCAAGAACATTTAAAACCCATACATTTACAAATTGATGTTTGTTTGCATTAAGGCCTTGGTGAAGGTTGACCAGAAGTCACCCTGTGGACTGTCAGCATCTTGAGTATCCTCTTTCTCTCTTTCAGGGTAAAAGCCCCAAAGCTGTCATCAGCATTAAGGACTTGAATGCCACTTTCCAGACAGAGAAGATAGGTCACCCACACGGGCTGCAGATCACCTACAGGAGAGATAGCCACGTCAGGAACCTGTTTGTGTATCATGAAAGTGGGAAGGTGAGATGCCTGGAGTTGCCACCTCCGCCTCCCGCTCACACCCCAGGACTCAGCAGGTGCAGCGTACCACCTCCCCTGCTCACCAGTGCTGTGCTCAGCTGCCTCTTGAGATTTTTTGCTGTCATTTGCCTTAATCTATCGTCACTTCTCGATCCGAGACAACGATATGAGGGGGGAAGGGTGAGATCAGGGAGAGGAACCTGGCAAGTACCATGGCTAGCCACCAATGCAGTCACCAGTGGAAGTCCAGTTACAGAAGTGACTATGCCCAGGGATGCAAAGCCAGGTAGGGCCAGAGATTCTGAAATTGAGGGAGGAACTGATAGACAGTCAGGTGGCAGTACACCCCGGGACCTGCTTCTCAACATGCGGTCCTGGCCCAACAGCACTGGCATCACCAGGAGCTTGTTAAAAATAGTCTCAAGGCTGAGCATGGTAGCTCTTGCCTGTAATCCCAGCACTTTGGAAGGCCAAGGCAGGAGGATCACCTGAACCCAGGAGTTTCTGACCAGCCTGGTAACATAATGAGACCCCATCTTTATCCCAAAATACCCCCAAAATTAGCTGGGCATGGTGGCATGCACCTGTAGTCCCAACTACTTGGGAGGCTGAGGTGGGAGGATCGCTTGAGCCTGGGAGATTGAGGCTGCAGTGAGCCATGATCATGCCACTGCACTCCAGCCTGGATGACAGCGCAGGACCATGTCTCAAAACAAACAAACAAAAAGAACAGAAAGAAAGAAAAATAGAATCTGAGGCCAACCCTGGACCTACTGAACTAGAAACTGCATTTAAAAAAAAAAAAAGAGAGAGACCAGGTATGGTGGCTCATGCTGTAATCCTAGCACTTTGGGAGGCTGATTCAGGCGGATCAGGAGGTCAGGAGTTCAAGATCAGCCTGACCAACATAGTGAAACCCTGTCTCTACTAAAAATACAAAAATTAGCCGGGCATGGTGGTGCATACCTGTAGTCCTAGCTACTTGGGAGGCTGAGGCGGGAGAATCACTTGAACCCAAGAGTTGGAGGTTGTGGTGAGCCTGCACTCCAGCAGCAGAGTGACACTTTGTCTTAAGAAAGAAAGAAAGAAAGAAAGAAAGAAAGAAAGAAAGAAAGAAAGAAAGAAAGGAAAGAAAGAAAGGAAGGAAGGAAGGAAGGAAGGAAGGAAGGAAGGAAGGAAGAAAAGAATCTGCATTTTAACAGGATCCCAGGTGAGTCTTGTGCACATTAAAGTTTGAGAAGCACTATTTTTTTTCACTTTCAAGATGGAATCTCGCTCTGTCGCCCAGGCTGGAGTGCAGTGGCCTGATCTTGGCTCATTGCAACCTCCTCCTCCAGGGTTCAAGCAATCCTCCTGCCTCAGCCTCCTGAGTGACTGAGATCACACCCGGCTAATTTTTAAAATATTTTTAGTAGACATGGGGTTTCACCATGTTGGCCAGGCTGGTCTTGAATTCCTGACCTCAAGTGATCCGCTCACCTCAGCCTCCCAAAGTGCTGGGATTATAGGTGTGAGCCACTTCTCCCAGGTGAGAAGCACTATTTAATAGTCTGAGAAATCAGCCCCGTCAGAGACCAGCAGGCCAATCTAAGAGAATAAGCTGGGTCAGCTTCTGAGCAGAGTTACCTGACTGGACAGGGGACAGAGGTGCTAAGTGGGGATTGATGAAGGTGAGTGCTGACATTTTGTGAGGATCTATTAACTCCCTTGGGCACTGCTTTTGGTGATTGCTGTCCAGCATTTCTTAATCCTCAAAATAAGCCCCACATTACTGAGTTACAGACATGTTAGTAACTTGCTCGGGATCACAGCCAATGGTTTCTGAGTCCTGCACCCACTTTACCACCCCATGTGCCTCTATACTGTAGGGAGGACCCTTGGCAGCAGGAGCTAGGAACCAGATGCAAGAACTAGACCTTCCCAAGGGGCCCTGGCACCATGGCCCTTGCTGCCACTCCATGCCAATCACTGCTACAAGGACTTCTGTTGAGGCACCCAACGTCTCTGGTACTTAGGATACCCAGCTCCCTCCTATCTGCCCAGTATGGTGCATCTGACAAGCTGGGTCTGACCATTCTTCTCTTTTGCTTGATACCCCAGCCTCTCTGTTAGATGAGCATAAGTGAGGGCTGCAAATTTCTGCCTGCAGGAGTCAGGGGGTGATTTTTTTTTCCTTTTTATCTTCTTTTTTAGTTTTTTTTTTTTTTTTTTTTTTTAATATAGAGACAAGGTCTCGATATGTTGCCCAGGCTGGAGTGCAGTGGTTGTTCACAGGCACCATCCCACTACTGATCAGCACAGGAGTTTTGACCTGCTCCGTTTCTGACCTGGGCTGGCTCACCCCTCCTTAGGCAACCTGGTGGTCCCCGGCTCCCGGGAGGTCACCATATTGATGTCAAACTTAGTGCGGACACCTGATCGGCATAGCGCACTACAGCCCAGAACTCCTGGACTCAAGCGATCCTCTCACCTCAGCCTTCCGAGTAGCTGGGACTATAGACATGAGCCACAGTGCCCAGCCAAGGGGTAATTTAAAAGCTAAGTGGGGCCAGACTACTCGAGAAGCTGAGGCAGGAGAATCGTTTGAAGCCAGGAGTTGGAGGTTGCAGTGAGCCAAGATCAAGCCACTGCACTCCAGCCTGGGTGACAGAGCGAGACTCCATCTCAAAAAAAATTAAATAAAATAAAACAATTAAAAAAGCTAAGTGGACAGGTTTAAGGGGTGGGGAGGGGGCTGTGGCAAACAGGGAAACCTGCATGGAGGATTGAAACAAATAAAACTTCAGGAGCCACACAAAAATGTGTGCAGGTTGGATTTGGCACCAGGGTCACCAGATTGTGATTGGAGAGACCTTTCAAGGTGAAGGCCTAGGCGTGTCTTTTCTCCTCATTCCCTTAGTGCCTGAGACCCGAGAAGGTTCTTTTTTTTTTTTTTAGATGGAGTCTTGCTCTGTCACCCAGGCTGGAGTGCAGTGGAACAATCTCAGGTCACTGCAATTTCTGCCTCCCGGGCTCAAGCAATTCTCCAGCCTCAGCCTCCCTAGTAGCTGGGATTACAGGCATGTGCTACCATGCCAGGCTAATTTTGTATTCTTAGTAGTGACGGAGTTTCACCATGTTGGTCAGGCTGGTCTCGAACTCCTAACCTCAGGTGATCCACCTGCCTCGGCCTCCCAGAGTGCTAGGATTATAGGCATGAGCCACCACACTTGGCCAGAGGGTTCTTAATGAACCCCAGGACAAAAGAGCACAGAACCCTGGAATACCAGGCCTGTGTGCTTCACCTATGAGAGAGAAAGGGAAATGGTTTCATTCCCTTGAAACCACATTTTTTTTTTAAGGTGGGGTTTCACCATGTTGGTCAGGCTGGTCTTGAACTCCCGACCTCAGATGATCTGCCCGTCTTGGCCTCCAAAGTGCTTGGATTACAGGCGTGAGCCACCACGCCGGGCCTGAAACCACATTCCAATGATTTTCTCAATCACCGTATTATATCAAAGTCCCAAACTACGACTATTTGAACCAGTCTTTTAGTCTCCCAATTTCAAATTCCTGGGAGAAGGAATCTGATAAGTGCAGTCTAGCCTCTGTATTGGTCCAGGCCAGGTCCAGTTGCTGTGGTTAAGCAGGGGCAGGATCACAGCAGTAAGTGGGGCTGCAACAGGAGTTGGGTGAGGATAGGTAAGGTAGTTCTCATAGGAGCAGGGCTTGGGCTGAGCAAGCACCGGCAATCTATCTATTACAACATCAAAACCAACCTTCAGGATAAGTAGAATACTTTAGGTAAAAGGTATGTGTGGGATGGAGTGGATTAAGCAGAATGTCCCAAGAGGAAGGAACAGCAGGTGTTGGGAGAATTGCAAATAGTTTTGTGTGGAAGGAGCTCAGACAGCAAAGTCATACTAAAGAACTTAAGATTTTTTTTCTGAGGGTAGCAGACAGGACTCTAAGCCAGACTGATTAGATCTGTAATTAGAAAATCACTCTGGCTGCCGTGAGAGGGCCAGTCGGAGAGCAGCCAATCAAGGCCAGCTAGATACGTGGTTGTCTGGGTGGGAGATGAAGGTGGCCCACGCTGCTGAGGGATGCATTCTCCCAGAATGACAGCAGAAGGGGCTAAGCCAGCTTTGGTCTAAGATGCCATAAGCATCCTCATTAGAGGAGCCTCCCCAGGCATACCTGCTCCCTACCCAAAAGCCAGTCTTTGACATCTGAGGACAATGATTTCCTAGAGCCTTGCTCCTTCGAGTGTGTTCCACTGATTAGCAGCGTCCTATCACCTGAGAGCGTTTTAGGAATGCAGAATCTCAGGCCCCATTCCAAACCTACTGAATCTGCCTCTGCATTTTAACAAGAGCCTCAGGTGATTTTGCACGCGCATTGAAGGTGAAAAGCACTGTCTGAGGCCATTGCAGAACTCCTGTGCAGTTCACCCCATCCTTTCCCAGGGCTCTGGGGTTATCCCTGTCTGAGGCTTCCCGTTTGCCCAGGTTAGCCTACGAGGCTCTGACACAGTCCTCCCTGGATGCCCCTGAGCTGAGCTGTGGGGTATGTGCAGGCACTGAATGCGTGTGCTGCACACCCGATGCCCAGCTAGCTTCTTGCTATCAGACTCAGCCTCCCACCCACCCCATCTCACTGCTGTGTGTGTCCCGTGCACTTCTCTCGGCAGGAGATAGTGGACTGGTTCAATGCTCTCCGTGCAGCCCGTCTGCAGTACCTAAAAATGGCCTTTCCTGAGCTCCCGGAGTCTGAGGTGAGCTAAATGTGGACCCCAACTTCTGAATCTCCTCTCAGCCATCTCCTTCTTTCTGTGTCTGTTGACCTCAAAGACACTCAGAAGCTGGACTAGGTTTGTTTGCAGGCAAGACCTCGAGATTGAGGGCTGGGCAGCTCCGAGGGAAACCCAAAGCATTCTCCAGGGGAGCCTGGGGGTTACAGCCTCACATACAACAAGGCGGCCTCCCAGAAGCAGGTCAGTTTCTCCCCTTCAGGAGAATGTCAAGGAGCTCAGCATTTGGCCATCTCTTTCTGACCCCTTCTCCCTCTAAAATGTACAAATGATCCCTCACATATTGCTCACAGAGTGCTTTGAGCCCATTTTGTACTGCGAAATGGCAGCCAGGCAGGGGTGATTATTTCCATTTTACTGATGAGATATACAGTCCCAGGAAGGGCAGGTGAATAACCAAAGGTGCTCTTCCGTTTCTAACATCCCCGCTTTGCCGCATGATGCTCTGGGCTTGGGAAAGCCTGGGATCCTCCCCATCACAGTTGTAACAGGAGCAGGTCTGCCCTCTGCGGTCAACAGTGTGGGGAGCCGAGAACTTCATTTGGATTGTTTCCAGACTTCTGGGGCCTCCATCTTCCTATCTCAGGCTGGGCTGGGGAGGCCCACATGGTGTGGAGCAGAGGCTGTGGCCCTGACCCAGGAAGCCTGGGTTCTCAGGGTTGCTCTATTGCTCACTTGCTGTGTGACCCCTGCAGGTCCTGGCACCTCTCTGAGCTTCTGTTTCCATATTAGTAAGATGCTAGTTAGTCGAGATCATCTTCAGGGTCCCTTCTGGCTCTGAGGTTCTATGCTCTGGTCCTTTTCTTTTTTTCTTTTTCTTTTTTTTTTTTTTTGAGATGGAGTCATGCTCTGTCACAAGGCTGAAGTGCAGTGGCACAATCTCGGCTCACCTCAGCCTTCGCCCCCCGGGTTCAAGTGATTCTCCTGCCTCAGCCTTCCGAGTAGCTGGGACTACAGGCACGCACCACCACACCTGGCTAATTTTTGTATTTTTTTTAGTAGAGATGGGTTTTCACCATGTTGGCCAGGATGGTCTCAATCTCTTGACCTTGTGATCTGCCCACCTCGGCCTCCCAAAGTGCTGAGATTACAGGTGTGAGTCACCGTGCCCAGCCTGCTCTGGTCCTTTTCAAGAGGCTCCCCTCTAAGAGGATTTTGTAAGTGATGGGGGTGGAAAACCATTTTAATGTTGGGATTTTCTTATTCCCAACCATTAAAGACTCCTTGAAAGCCTAAATGTTTCTTAATTCCAAGGTCTGTAGGGAGCCAGGAATATAAACTTAATTCCAAGGTCTGTAGGGAGCTAGGAATGGGGTACCCTCCGGGCCCAGGAATGTGCTGAGATGGCAGCTGTCTGGGAGCAATTCCAGCAAGGTCTGGGTCACAGCCCTTGAGTCAGTCTGCTGAGTTTGCACCCAGAACTGGTTAATGCTGGCTCCCGTGGGTGGGGACTGCAGAGTGCTGACTGCTGACTGTGAGGAGGGAGGACAAAGTGCAGATGCTCAGCCTTATTTAATCTGGGCAAGCTTCCCATCTTTGCTGACCCATGTAAAGGAAATTGCTCTTCCGTCAATGTCCTCAATGTTCCCCTGCCTCTCTCATCCACTGTCGGTACCCGATATCCACCCCTGCCTTTCCTCCCATTAATGTCTGTATATGGTGTGAGGTTCTGAGCAATCACCAGGCCTGGCTCAAGCTTTAGGGTCCACATGTTGAAAACCCAGGGCATCCCAGTGGGGCTGTGGTCCTGTAATAAATGCACATGGTCTCTGAAGTCCAAGAGCCTGATGCGTTACCTAGGGCAAGTCACCTTACCTCTCCCAGCCTCGATGTGCTCATCTGTCACCATGGCGACAATACCTACTTTCTAGGGCTATTATGAGACTCCAACAAGCCAAGGCATCTGAAGTGTAGGAAGCAGTGCTCCAGCCATGTGATTTGTCTTTTTCTCACAATGGTTTCCCTAGGCCTCTACTTGCTCTGTGCTGGCTCAAATTCAGAATATTGAACAGTTAGGGACTCCATCTATTTTCTCCAAATGGAAGAATTAAAGCCTACTGAATGTATTTTAGGAGAAGGGGAGTAGTACAGTTTATATTTTCTTTCTTATATTTAAAACATTTTTTATTTGTTGTAGAGATGGGGTCTCACTTCTGTTGCCCAGGCTGGTCTTGAATTTCTGGCCTCAAACAATCCTCCTACCTCAGTCTCCCAAAGTGCTGGGATTACAGGTGTAAGCCACCACATCTGACCCATATTTTCATTTGTTGGCTCACAACTTTCCCCCTTTTAGACTTCCATGGCTGTTCCCAGGACCTCATTTCCCCTGTGCCCCTGCCTTGGGCCCTAGAGCTCTGAAGAAGCTCCTTTGTTCTTAGAAGCCTGGACTGTTGTTTGAAGCTCTAGACTTTCCAAGTTGAAACCCAGGAGCATAGGAGGCCATCATCAACCCCTGGAAACTTCTCTAAGTGCAGGCTGCCAGGCTGGAAGGGATGCTGGGGATCACATGATCCCGGTTGCTTATCGCACAGAGGAGACATAAGGCCTCTAGAGACAGAAGGTCTTACAAAGGCAATGCAGCTCGTGGACGCCAGAACTGGAGCTAGAAACAGGTCTCCCGACTCCTGCTTCAGAACTTCCTTTGTCCACTCTGGCATCATTTTTTTTTCTTTTTTTTTTTTTGAGGCAGCGTCTCCCTCTGTTGCCCAGGCTGGAGTACGGTGGCACGATCTCGGCTCACTGCAACCTCTGCCTCCCAGGTTCAAGGGATTCTCCTGTATTAGTCTCCTGAGTAGCTGGGATTACAGGCGCATGCCTCCATGCCCAGCTAATTTTTGTATTTTTGGTAAAAGTGGGGTTTCGCCATGTTGGCCAGGCTAGTCTCAAACTCCTGGCCTCAAGTGATCCACCCGCCTTGGCCTCCCAAAGTGCTGGGATTACAGGCGTGAGTCACCACGCCCAGCCTCTGGCATCATTTTCTCATTGCTGTGTGTCAGAATCCTGACCAATGACCAGGCCTTGCTCAAGGTCCTGTTCAGAGAGCCCTGGCCTGTTTATACTTTAGCACCCTAGTATAGTGGCTGGAGTACAGTCTGGTATCATCGGCCCTGGGCGTGAATCTCAGCTCTTCATGCTTCCAGTGATGTGACTTTAGGAAAACCCCCAGCCCTTTCTCTGTGGCCTGATTTCTTCAGATGTGTAATGAGGCTGGTGATACCCACCTCACAGGGTGATTGAGAATTGCACCTGGAGGCTGACTCAAAGTGGACCCGCAGAACATGTTCCCTGACACCAAGAGGGTCTCCGCAGAGCCTTGCCTAGGTCCATATACTGGGGTTGCTGAAGGGGTCCTTGCACCAAGACCTTGTCGTGCCAGTAAGCTCTGCAGACATCTGGGGTGCTGTTGGCTGGCTTTGTTGAAATATTAATATTACATCCATTGCACTTTCCAAATATAATACCGTGAACCATGAGCATACATCCTTCCCCATTTCAAACTTCCCCTTGGTCAGGAGCCAAGCTAGGCAGGGAACTTGGAGCCTTGGGGTGTGAGTTGGGGGTCAGTGTCTGTCTCTCTTCCCCAGCTCGTGCCATTCCTCACCAGGAACTACCTCAAACAAGGCTTCATGGAAAAGACTGGGCCAAAGGTACCTTCTACCATTCCTAGGGAACTTACATGGTTTAATGTGTATAAAAGGTTTAATGTGTTTATGGGATGATTTTTAAGAGGACAATGAAAGGTGTTAGGCCAAGCTTGTCCAGCCCACAGCCCATGGGGCACTTGCAGCCCAGGACAGCTTGGAATGAGGCCCATAATAAATTTGTAAACTGTCCTTTTTTTATTTTTTGAGACAGAGTCTCACTCTGTCACCCAGCCGGAGTGCAGTGGCATGATCTCAGCTCACTGCAACCTCCGCCCCCCAGATTCAAGCAATTCTCCTGCCTCAGCCTCCCAAGTAACTGGGATTACAGGCACCCACCATTATGCCCAGCTAATTTTTGTATTTTTAGTAGAGCCGGGGTTTCACCATGTTGGCTAGGCTGGTCTTAAACTCCTAACCTCAAGTGATCCGCCTACCTTGGCGTCCCAAAATGCTGGGATTACAGGCGTGAGCCACCGTGCTTGAACAAATTTATAAACTTTCTTAAAGCATTATGAGACAGTTTAACGATTTTTTTTTCTTAGCACATCAGCTATCATTAGTGTATTTTATGTGTGGCCCAAGACAATTCTTCTTCTATTGTGGCCCAGGGAAGGCAAAAGATTGGATATCCCCGTTTTAGGCAGTCGTTGTAAAAGCAAGCCTTGGGCAGGTGGAAAAAGTAGTCAAAAGGTTGTTTTCAGTTTTCTTCCTTCACTAGCCAAGGTGCAGCCCCTCCCGTGGTTCTCATTGCAGGGCTTTCTCTACCTGCCCTAGGTCAGATTTTGGCTGAGGCCAGCACTTTCAGCCTTGCCAAGCAGTAGTAGCCACTTCTGATTTTTCCCCGACTTCCTTTTTCTCTAACTTCTTTGTCTACGGCCTGAGAAAGAGAAAGTGCCTTTTCCAACTCAAGGCAGTACCTGGAGGCAGCGGTGGAGCTGGGAGAGGGTAGGGTGGGGTTGGTAGGGGAACAGGCAGAACCTTCAGAGCCTGAGGGCTCTTGCCCGGGCCCCAGGGAGAAGCACTAGGGTGTCTGACTGCGGTGGCTGGGCGGGAGAACCAGTGGGACTGGCCAGCTCCCTTGGCTTGGCCTGGGCTAGCCCCTGACCTCTATCCTTAGAAACTGACTTGGTCAATCGTGGTAAGAAGCTCCCTCTTTTGCAGCAGAGAGAACCCTTTAAGAAAAGGTGGTTCGCCTTGGATTCCCATGAGCGGAGGCTGCTCTATTACAAGAACCCACTGGTAAGAGCCACTCCTGCTCCCTCCCCAGGGCTTCCTCAAACAGAGCTGGGTAGTGACTGTCTGGGACTATGCGAAAATTACAGATAAACACATCTCCCAGGGCCCCAGAGCTAGAGAAACCTCCAGAGGAAAACCTCTACCCCTTGTTTTTGTTTCTCTTGAAGTAATCTGTTGTGGCATGAAGCTTCTCTCCCCTCGCTTTCAGGAAGTCCATTATGAGTATCCAGAATGCTGCCCCTGGTAGTTAAATAAGATGTATTTCCTCCTCTAGTCTCCAGGCTCACTTCTAACCAAGAGGCTGTGACGTGTAGTGGTTAGGAGTGCGGTGGACTCTAGAACCCAGCTGTCTGGGCTCTGGTGTCAGCCCTGCCACTTGCAGTAGTGTTGCCCTGGGCTGAGCACTTAGCTCTCTGTGCCTCAGTTTCCTCCTCTGAAAAACAGGTTTCATAAGAATGCCTTCCCCAGAGGTTGCCATGATGGTTATATGAGTTACTATATGTAAAGCATTGTAATTCCTTATTTTAATAAGCTCTCCATAAATGTTAGGTATCACTTATTTATTTTTTTAGAGAGTCTCTCTCTGTCACCCAGGCTGGAAGGCAGGGTCACCATCACAGCTCTTTGCATCCCTGAACTTCTAGGCTGAAGGTATTTTCGTGCCTCAGCCTCCTGAGTAGCTTGGAACACAGGCATGCACCAACATGCCCAGCTAATTAGAAAAAAAATTTTTAGGGCTTGGGTGCAGTGGCTCTTGCCTGTAATCCCAGCACTTTTGGAGGCTGAGGCAGGAGGGTCGCCTGAGCCCAGAAGTTTGAGACCAGCCTGTGCAACATAGTGAGATCCATCTTTACAAGAAATTTAAAAATTAGCCGGGTGTGGTGGCACATGCCTGTAGTCCTAGCTACTTGGGAGGCTGAAGTGGGAGGATCAAGCCCAGGAGGTTGAGGCTGGGATGAACCATGATTGTGCCACTGCACTTCCAGCCTGGGTGACAGAGTGAGACCCTATCTCCAAAAACAATTCACTACAATAATAATTACTAAAAGTTTTTTTGTAGAGACAGGGTCTCCCTGTGTTGCCCAGGTTGATCTCATATTCCTGGCCTCAAGCAATCCTCTGCCTCGACTTTCCAAAGTGCTGGGATTACAGGCATAAACTACCAGGCCCACCCTCAGTATCTTTTCAACAGATGATGTGTATGATTTATTTCAGGGTTTTGATTTTTCAAATTCTGGGTCCCACTTAGCAGAAACCCCAGCAAGGACACTCATACCCCTTTCCCAAAATAGAGGTTGGAGGCTGTCAGGGGGCACCCTCTGATGACCCTGTACCCTCTATTTTCAGGATGCCTTCGAGCAGGGCCAGGTTTTTCTTGGGAACAATGAGCAGGGATATGAAGTCTATGGAGACCTGCCCAAGGGCATCCGAGGGAATCGCTGGAAAGCCGGACTCACCATCGTCACCCCAGAGAGGAGATTTGTCCTCACCTGCCCCAACGAGAAGGAGCAGCAGGAATGGCTGGAAAGTTTGCGGGGTGTCCTGTCCAGCCCCTTGACGACCCTCAGCCTCCTCAGTAAGAAGCAGGAACTGAGGGGTGTTATTTTCGCCAAGGGCAGAGGGCAGAAAGGGGCTTCTTCACTTAGGTTCAGCTGTGATGCCACAAAAGATTCCTGATTCCTGCCTATGCTCTTTCCACTGTCTTCTCTTCCTGTGAAAGAAAAGCACAGACACGCACATTATTGCCAAAAAGTCTCCTCTGTCCAGCCCAAGATCCCCTAACAGAGCCCTTCCCCAGGAGCTCTTAGAGGAGTTTGGCCCTGGCAGAACCCCTGGTGCCGTCTGTACCCCTCACAGTGTGGAGGCTGAGCAGCTTCTCTCTCTCCTTCTACCCTCCTCTCTGCTGATCCTTTTTCTCGTGAGAAAACCCTGGCCTGTTATTATTAGCTAAGGTCACACCCGCTGAGCAGCTCCTGGGATTTTTGGATTCCTCCCCACTCGAGAGGGAAGGCTATTTCTAGTGGCTTCTTTTCTCCGAGTCTTCCCTTCTGTCCTGCTCCTCCTCTTTACCAGTAGGCCTTCCTCAGTGCCGACAGCCCTGTGAAGAAAGAGGAGACATGCTGAGCTCCAGCAGGAAACTGCTGGCCCAGGTCCTGGCTTCTGGGGCTCAAAGGAGAATTTCTGTGTTTGGAAAAGTACAGACTGAGCGGGTGACCCCCGACAGCCCCTTGGGGAAAACCCTTGTGCCCTTTGAGTCTGACCGATATAAACATAAACTCTCTTGACTGTCTGACAAAGGCCAAAGCCAGAGAGCCTCAGAAAGGACTTGCAAATTGTAAGTGAGGCGCTCCAGCTGGCGCTTTCGTTTCTCTGTGGGCTGCCGCTGTTGAGTTTCTTGGTTTTTCTGTCTCTGTGCCTCTGTCCCTCCACTTCTCTCCTTTGCTGGTGTGTGCATCCCCTCTCACCCTTTCATTCTGTTTTTTATTCTGACTCCCTCTGTCTTTGTGTGTGTGTGTGTGTGTGTGTGTGTGTGTGTGTATGTTTTCTTTTTTTGAGACGAAGTCTTGCACTGTCACCCAGGCTGGAGTGCAGTGACACGATCTCGACTCACTGCAACCTCCTCTTCCTGGGTTCAAGAGACTCTCCCGCCTCAGCCTCCAAGTAGCTTTACAGGCTTGTGACACCACTTCTAGCAAATTTGTTTTGTATTTTTGGTGGAGACAGGGTTTTACCATGTTGCCCAGGCTGGTCTTGAACTCCTGAGCTCAAGTGGTCTGCCGGCCTTGGCCTCCCAAATTGCTGGGATTGCAGATGTGAGCCACCGTGCCCATCCATGGCTCCCTCTGTCTTTATGCGCCTGTCCCTCTGCTGTCCCTCTCCTCCACAGGGCAGCATTGGCATGGCCACCTTCCTCAGCCCTCTTCATTTCCCTTGTAGCTGCATCAACAGAGAGTGGCCGACACAGCAGGTGACCCATTAACGGAGGAACTGGCTGCTACTGAACACCTGGAGCTCCTGGTAGGGAGGAGAAGTTCTCACTTCGGGCCTGGCTGCCCACCGTAAGTGCCCTGCAGTCAGCAGCCATCCCTGGCAATGAACTCTGCCAAGACTGCTACTGTGGCTGTGGCTGCATTAGAACCCCATCAGCTCCCTGAGCCTTCCTCACCACCCCACCCTGGAATCTGAGGATCTGGTACATAGATGGACATCCACCCCTTCCTCCCCCATACATACCCAGGCTTGAAATGCCCTACATGCCCAGAACTTTCTCACTTCTGAAATGGAGGCATTGCAATGAAAAGGCACCCACAGCATCATGCAAGTGACATCTTGTAAAAAAAAAAAAAAGTTTCATCTGAATCTAACCATGAGGAAATCATCAGACAAATCCATGTTAGGGGCATTAAATGGCTAAACATCTGACCCAGAATATTAAAAAATGAAGAGGGAAAGGTAAAGAAAGTAGTCAATGGCCAAGTGCGGTGGCTCACGCCTGTAATCCCTGCACTTTGGGAGGCCGAGGCAGGTGGATTGCTTGAGCTCAGGAGTTTGAGACTACTCTGAGCAACACGGTGAAACCCTGTTTCTACAAAAAAATACAAAAATTGGCCAAGCACAGTGGTTCACGCTTGTAATCTCAGCACTTTGGAAAGCCGAGGATGGTAATGGCCTGAGGTCGGGAGTTCGAGACCATCCTGACCAACATGGAGAAACCCTGTCTCTACTAAAAATACAAAAATTAGCCAGGTGTGGTGGCGTGCACCTGTACTCTCAGCTACTCAGAAGGCTGAGTCAGGAGCATTGCTTGAGCCCAGGAGGCTGAGGTTGCAGTGAGCCGAAATCACGCCACTGTACTCCAGCCTGGGTGACAGAATGAGACAGCCTCAAAAAAAAAAAAGAAAGAAAAATGGAGACTAAGATATGGCAACCAAAAGCAATTCATGGTTCTTGATTGGTCCTGGAAAAAATATAAACAGCTGTAAAGGACATAATTGAGAAAATTAGGAAGTTTGAGTATGAATATATATTAGTTAATAGTATTGTAATGTTGTAATAATTGTGCTGTATTTGTATAGGAGAATGTTCTTTTTCTTAGGAGACACATACTGAAGTATTTAGGGATAAAATGTAATGATGTCTACAATTGATTCTTTTTTTATTTGTTTGTTTTGAAATATAGTCTTGCTCTGTTGCCCAGGCTGGAGTATAGTGGTGCAGTCTCTGCTCACTGCAACCTCCACCTCCCAGGTTCAAGCGATCCTCATGCCTCAGCCTCCCAAGTAGCTGGGACTACAAGCGTGTGCCACCATGCCTGGCTAATTTTTGTATTTTTAGTAGAGACCAGGTTTCATCAAGTTGGTCAGGCTGGTCTCAAACTCCTGACCTCAAGTGATCCACCCGCCTCAATCTCCCAAAGTTCTGAGATAACAGGCATGAGCCACCATGCCTGGCCTACAATTAATTCTTAAATGGTTCAGCAAAAAATAAGTATATGTGTGCATGTACAATGTATGTGTGTGTAGAGAGAGAAAAAGAACCACAGAGAGAGAACCACTGTGCAACTGATGAATCCATGCGAAGTACAGATGGGTGTTTATTGTCCTATTCATGCAAATTTTATATAGATTTGCAAGTTTTCCAATTTAAAAGTTGTGGGGAAATGGCTGGGTGCAGAGGCTCACATCTGTAATCCCAGCACTTTGGGAGGCCGAGGTGGGTGGATCACTTGACGTCAGGAGTTCCAGACCAGCCTGGCCAATATGGTGAAACCCCATCTCTACTAAAAAAATACAAAAATTAGCCAGGCATGGTGGTGGGCAACTATAGTCCCAGCTACTCGAGAGGCTGAGGCAGGATCATTGCTTGAACCTGGGAGATGGAGGTTGTGGTGAGTCAAGATCACACCACTGCACTTTAGCCTGGGTGACAGAACTAGACTCTATCTGAAAAAAAAAAGGGGACTGTGATTGTGCCACTGAACTCCAGCCTGAGTGACAGAGCGAGACCCTGTCTCAAAAACAAAAACAAAGTGAAAAGACACAGCACTTTGGATACAAGGCAGAGAGGGATACAGTGCAGGCTCTGAGTGTGGCCGTGCCACTAACTCGAGACCACTGGAGTATTCACTTCCCCACCTCTGCGCTTTGATTTTTCTCTTTAAAATGAAGTTACACTAACTCTTGAAATTCAAAGTCATACCAAGTATTTATGACCACCTCTCAGGTGCCAGGCTCTGGGTCAGGCCCTGTGAATAGGCAAGAGATGACATGGTCCCTGCTGTCACAGATCACAGACCGCTGGGGAGGCAGCCTCTTAACAGCCAGTACAGTGAGGTGAGCGTTCAGAAAGGGGAAGAGCAGGCTGCTGTGGGACTGCGTGGTGATGGGGCTTAGCCCAGTTCGGGAGAGACGGAAGCCTCTTTCCTCTCCAGAAAGTGACATGTAAGTTGAAACCTCCAAGCTGTTTAGAGGTTAGTCTAGAGGAAGAGGGTGAGGAAGCACTCTAAGCAGAGGGAAGAAAATGCTCAAAGGCGCCAAGATGGAAAAGAGGAACTGAAAGAAATCTCACATGGCTAAAATGTTAGAGAAACAGAGCGCCAAGGCCCCTGCTCTATGGCTCGTTGTTCCCTTCCTCTGTCTTCAAGCAATACGCAGAAATACACTGATGTTCTCTCTTCACTTCACTGAAGACCCAGGGAGCTGGGAGGGTCTCTGTGGCTGGGTGTGGTGGCTCATGCCTATAATCCCAGCACTTTGGGAAGCTGAGGCAGGAGGATCAAGACCAGGAGTTTGAGAGCAGCCTGGGCAACACAGTGAGACTCTGATAAATGTCTACAAAGAAAAAAAAAACTAGCTAGACATGGTAGTGCAGGCCTGTAGTCCCAGCTATTTGGGGGGCTGATGTGGGAGGATCACTTGAGCCAGGGAGGTTATGACTACAGTGACCCCTGATTGCACCACTGCACTCAGCCTGGGTGATAGCGAGACCCCGTCTCAAAAACAAACGAAAAGATTCTATGCATTTTATGGGACTTTCCTTTGGATCCCCATCAGCCTGTTTCCTTCCTGAAGCTTCTTGACTGCCCAGATAGAGAGGTGAGTCCTCTGTATCTCCTCTGGCTCTGTTGTGCAATAAGGGCCAGTTTGCTTGTCTGCCTCTTCCACCACCTGTGAACTCTGCTGAGTGTACTCTGCTAAGTTCTGGGGATGAGGACATTAATAAAGGCACAGTCCTGCCCTCAAGGAACTTATGGTCTAGAGGAGAAGAAAGAAAAGTAAACAGGCAGTAACAAAGCTACTTGAAGAGGCAAACTGGGATTCTAAGGGTGGGAAAGAACAGACCCAAGAGATAAAGTCCTGGTTGGGCTCAGTGACTCATGCCTGTAATCCCAACACTTTGTGAGTCTAAGGCGTGTGGATAACAAAGTCAGGAGTTCAAGATCAGCCTGGCCAACGTGGTGAAACCCCATCTCTACTAAAAATACAAAAATTAGCCGGGTGTGGTGGCACACATCTGTAATTCCAGCTACTCTGGAGGCTGAGGCAGGAGCATCGCTTGAACCTGGGAGGCGGAGGTTGCAGTGAGCCAAGATCGGGCCATTGCATTCCAGCCTGGGCGACAAAGCAAGTGTCCATCTCAAAAAAAAAAAAAAAAAAAAGGTCCCAATGAAATGGAGTGCTTGGTTTTGGACGATTCCTTCCCCAGGGATGAGTATACTGCTATACCCTTTTTTAAAAAAGTATTTATTTATTTATTGAAATGGGGTTTCGATTTTGTTGCCCAGGCTGGAGTGCAATGGCGCGATCTCGGCTCCCCACAACTTCTGCCTCCTGGGTTCAAGCGATTCTCCTGCCTCAGCCTCCCAAGTCACTGGGATTACAGGTGCCCACCACCATGCCTGGCTAATTTTGTATTTTTAGTAGAGATGGGGTTTCTCCACATTGGTCAGGCTGGTCTTGACCTCCCGACCTCTAGTGATCTGCCTGCCCCGGCCTCCCAAAGTGCTGGGATTACAGGCGTGAGCCACCGCACCTGGCCACTTCTATACTCTTATGTTAAATCCCTTTTTGGCTTGTTAGTGTAAGGAAGTTTCTATTACTTGAGTCAGTCCCGACCGATAAAGTTCTCTAAAAGAGATGATGCCTATGCTGAATCTTGAAGAATGAGTAGAAGATACTTGGGTTGGGGTAGGAGGAGGCAGAGAAAGAAGCATGTGTAAAGACTCAGAGATATCAAGCGTAATGGCACATGCCTGTAGTCCCAGCTATTGGGGAGGATGGGGTGGGAGGTCACTTGAGCCCAGGAGTTTTGGGCTTTAGTGCACTATGCTAATTGGGTGTCCACACTAAATTGGGCATCAATATGGTGACCTCCCTGGAGTGAGGAACCACCAGGTTGCCTAAGGAGGGGTGAACTGGCCCAGATCAGAAATGAAGCACTTCGGAGCTGATCAGTAGAGGGATCATGCCTGTGAATAGCCATTGCACTGCAGCCTGGGCAACATAGCAAGACCACATCTCTTAACAACCACCACCACCAAAGGCCCAGAGACAAGAGAGAGCATGGCCTATTCTAGAAGCTTTAAATAATGGAATATGGCTAGAGGACAGACTGTTGAGGGTAGGGTGAGTAAAAACAGATGAGATTGGAGGAAGCATTTCCTTCCAATAATGATGGAGCAGATCATATCAGAACAGTCATCCTACAAGTAACAATTATAAACTCTGGACAGATTATAACAAAACTATGCAGCCGGGCACGGTGGCTCATGCCTGTAATCCCAGCACTATGGCAGGCCAAGGTGGGTGGATCACCTGAGGCCAGAAGTTCGAGACCAGCCTGATCAATATGGAGAAACCCCGTCTCTACTAAAAATACAAAATTAGCTGGGTGTGGTGGTGCATGCCTTTAATCCCAGCTACCCTGGAGGCTGAGGCAGGAGAATTACTTGAACCTGGGAGGTGGAGATTGCAGTGAGCTGAGATCCCACCATTGCACTCCAGCCTGTAAGCCACTGCTCCTAACCCTGATTTCTTATCTAATTTAGCATTAGAACCCAGGGTCACGGGGATGGGTATTAACACAGGTACTTGAATTGAAAAATTTCAGGGCTAGACTTGGTGACTCATGCTTGTAATCCCAGCACTTTGGGAGGCCGAGGCGGGAGGACTGCTCGAGTCTGAGAGGTTGAGATTAGCTTGGGCAACATAGTAAACCTTGGTCTCTACAAAAAATTCAGGCTGGGCACGGTGGCTCACGCCTGGTATCCTAGCATTTTGGGAGGCCGAGGCAAGTGTATCACCTGAGGTTGGGAGTTTGAGATCAGCCTGACCAACATGAAGAAACCCATCTCTACTAAAAATACAAAATTAGCCAGGCATGGTGGTACATGCCTGTAATTCTAGCTACTCAGGAGGCTGAGGCAGGAGAATTGCTTGAACCTGGGAAGTGGAGGTTTCCGTGAGCCAAGATTTTGCCATTGTATTCCAGCCTGGCAACAAGAGGGAGACTCCGTTTCAAAAAAAAACAAAACAGGCCAGGCATGGTGGCTCATGCCTGTAATCCCAGCACTTTGGGAGGCCAAGGCAGGTGGATCACGAGGCCAAGAGATCAAGACCATCCTGGCCAATATGGTGAAACCCCGTCTCTACTAAAAATACAAAAATTAGCTGGGCATGGTGGCACACGCCTGTAGACCCAGCTACTTGGGAGTCTGAGGCAGGAGAATTGCTTGAACTCGGGAGGCGGAGGTTGCAGTGAGCCAAGATCGCGCCACTGCACTCCAGCCTGGCGCCTGGCGACGGAGCGAGACTCTGTCTCAAAACAACAACAACAATAACAAAATAGCAGGGTATGATGCCATGTGCTTGTGGTCCCAGCTATTCGTGGTACTGAAGCAATGACTTGAGCCTGGGAACTTGAGGCTGCAGTGAGCAGAGATCACACCACTGCACTCCAGCGTGGGCAACAGAGACCCTGTCTCAAAAAACAAATGAACAAACAAAAAAGTGTGTATACATATATATATATATATTTTTTCAAATATGTAACATAAAAGCACCTTTCCAAAAAATATTAGATTGACAATGGTGTATTGAAATAAAAAATATTATAATTTTTCTAGTCCTTTCTATCAGTAAACAAGGTGTCTCGAAGTAAAAGTGTGATTGCTTATAATTGATGGTCCTTTGCTAAACCTTGGCAAACTCTTCTTGGCATACTGTAGTTGCCCAACGGGTTCTTCCTTCTCACTGCATAGGCAAAACCGTGAAGAAACAGTTTAATTAACATTAAGGTGAGGTTGGCCATGTGGGAGAACTGGAGTTATCAGTCAGTCTCCCCAAAGGCTGGAGGTTATGGTTTTTCGGTTTGGTGGGCAGGGACTGGGCAATGGATGCTGCTGATTGGTTGGGGATGCAGTCATTCAGGGTGTGGAAAATAGTCCTCGTGCACTCAGTCCACCTCTGGGTTAGGCCACAGGGCCAACTGAGTCATGAGTCACCAATCCTGGTGGCGTAAATCTGGAAAACATCTCCGATGACCAATCTTAGATTCTAGGATAGTGATGTTATCTATAGGAGCAATTGAGGAAGCCACAGGTCTTGTGACTTCTGGCTACATAACTCCTGAGCATAAGGGATTATAGAAATTATGTCAACATGTCAGCAGAATTCAGGCCCCTCCCATAAACTTAATTTTGTGGCCTTTCAATCGTTTTACAACGGTGGTTTCAGCCCCATGAATAAAGAAGGGATTAGTTTTAGGGAAGGACTATTATCATCCTGGCTTCTAAGTTAAACAGTAAACGAAATTCCTTCCACGGTTAGCTTGGCCTACCCCAGGAATGAGCGAAGACAGCCAGCCTGTGAGGCTAGAAGCAAGACGGAGTCAGCCACGTCAGATTTCTCTCACTGTCATAATCTTTGCAAAGGTGATTTCAATACCGCCCAGAAAATGAGAAAGTGAATACTTATTTGTTTGTTTGTTTTGAGACGGAGTCTCACACTGTCTCCCAGGCTGGAGTGCAATGGCACGATCTTGGCTCACTGCAACCTCTGCCTCCTGTGTTCAAGCGATTCTTTGGCCTCAGCCTCCAGAGTAGATGGGATTACAGGCATCTGCCATCATGCCTGGCTAATTTTTGTATTTCTGTAGAGACAGGGTTTTATCATGTTGGCCAGGCTGGTCTTGAACTACTGATTTCAGGTGATCCCTGTGCCTCAGCCTCCAAAAGTGCTGGGATTACAGGCCTGAGCCACCGCCCCTGGGCATAAATGCATTTTTGAAAAAAACCAGCCCATCTATCTTACTATATATACTATATATAGTATATATATATATACTATATA